>CM076584.1:915794201-915999790 GCA_034641835.2 Pinus albicaulis
CATATGGAGCATGGTCCGAGAGTTGCAGTATGTTATTCTTGGAGTATTGGTCATGTTGGTAAAAATAGATGGACCTCTATTTTTAGACGTTTAGGTTGAAGTCTATTTTTAGACTGCTTATCCTAAAAATAGAAAAGTCAAATATTATTTACCCTTAATAATATTTGGACTCTAAACTTCAGTTTACTCTCTTGGAGCACTTCAGTTCGAGCTACAGAAGTGGCTCATGCATCTGACAGAGGAATTACGTTATTCCTATGGGTTTGGTGAGCTCATGCATGGTTGACTTCAATTAGGACTTCAGTGGCAGAAGTTTGGTGGAGTTGATGGGACAGTTGGTGGAGTTGTGTTCGGTTTAACTTAGTTGAACTGGTTGAGATTAGTTTAACTAGCTAATCAACTAGTAATGAGTGGAGTGAATTAAATATTATGTAATTCACTAATTATTAACTCAGTATTCAACTCAAGAACACATCAGTTCACTACAGTGCATGGACAGTTTAGTGGAGACCAGTGAAAGAGGTAGATGAAAGGGTTGAGATAGCTATCAGTTGTGACATCAGTTGTGCATGAGATTTGCACCACACTTGGAGGAATTGCCAATGATGATTGCGCTGTCAAGCCAAGGAGATTCGAACCTTGGATCTCTCATTAGACCAGCCTTGATTGCGCAATAGAGGCAGGCAATTAGTGGATGAGTTTTGAACCAGTGACCTGTTCAAAACCAAGCTAGTTTGTGTGTAACTTTATGAGACAGTACTGAATACTTGTGAGGAGTATTGTACTGAGATTGTTACATGTTCTCTTCCATCTTAATATAAAAAATAGCTGGGGGTTTTCAGCTATAAGCTTTCCCCATACATACTGTGTAATGTGTGTGATGTTTTGATGATCTTTTGATCGCATACCGCTTGTTTATTTCCGCATGTGTGATGATCTGAGTAGAAGAGATTATGTGTTGCATATGAATTCGAATTAGTATGTGATCGGGATAATCTCGGTGGATAAATCTTCATTATTCAGCAAATTTCTACATGGTATCGGAGCTATCGGAGCAGAGATTGATCATCACAGTGATTACAAACTTATTTCGGTAGACAGAGTCTGCATGCGGGCCAGGTAGCCTCTGGATCCATCCTTTCCTTTGAAAGGTGATACATCCAGTAAATGCCCCTGCAGTCGATCTCTATGCTAGAAATAATTTGTTCTCACAGATCAAGAGCGGTTGAGCTTTGAGTTGGAATTCGAATTTTGCAGCAGTTTGTTTTCTTGGTGCCGGAGTTGAAAATGTCTTTCAACGGTTTGCGACTCGAATATGCTCTTGAAGGCAGTTCGAATTATGTTGCATGGAAGGATCGCATGGAGGAAGTATTAGAAGATAATGGACTGAAGGAGTTCGTAGATACGGATGTCCAAAAGCCCACTAATCCTGCTGAAGTCGAGGCTTGGCAAAAGAAGATGGCGAAATGTCGAAGGATTCTGTTGAAGGGCGTAAAGGATCACATTGTATCCAGCCTGCATGGAAAAGCTTCTCCATATTTAATGTGGAAAGCGCTGACAGATCTATTCCAGAGTAAGAGCGACCAAAGGAAGCTGGCGCTCAAGGATAAGCTTAGAAACATTAAGATGGAGAAAGGCGACAGTATCGCCAAATACCTCACGAAGTTCACTCAATGCAGAGATGAGCTGGGAAGTGTGGGGGTGACTGTCGAAGAAGAGGATATGGTAGACCTGGCTCTCCTTAGTCTTCTGAAGGCTTGGCATTCATATCAAGATAATGTCAATGGTCGGGAGAAGTTGCCGGGATGGGAGCGCCTTTGGGCGGATCTCATGCAGGAGGAGATAAGGAGGACTACCAGAGATGGATCTTCATCAAAGGTACCTGATGAAGAAAATTGCGCTTTGGCTGCCAAAGCAAAGAAGGGGAAGAGCAAGAAAACTTCTCATTCCGGTGCTAAGGGAAAGAAGCAAGATATGTCTAAGGTGAAGTGTTTTCATTGTCACCAACACAGACATTATGCCACAAATTGTCCGCAGAAGAAGAAAAACAAGCAAGCGGGAAGATCTGCAGATGGAGAGGCTTGGCCTCGCAGTTCGAGCTTGACTTTTCGCTGATCGCATGCTTGGTTTCAAGTGTGGCGGGATCAGTATGGTTCTTGGACAGTGGTGCGTCATTCCACATGACGGGAGATCGAGATCTATTTTCATATCTGGAGGAAAAATATTTTGGAGTGCACATCGAGATGGGCGATGATGGTAGATATAGTGCGACTGGTATTGGTACCATTTCCTTTGAGAGGGAGTCTAGTAAACCTTTCATATTGAAGGAAGTTTTGCATGTTCCAAGATTGATGAATGTGGATCAGCCACAAGAGGAAGTTCAGGAGGTGGAAGAAACCACCCAGGCAGCGCCAACCATCAGAGGGCGCATGCGCACTACAGAAGCTGAGCGACTGGCTCGGGATGCAGAGAAGGTTGTAGGACCACCTACAGCACAGCGCAGACAGAGACAGTCACCGGATCGGTACACTGGATACATGGCTCTTGTGAGTCAATGTGTCATGACAGAGCCATCCTCTTTTGAGGAAGCTGTGGAGGAACCCGCATGGGTTGATGCCATGATCGAAGAATATGATTCGATCGTCAGGAACAGTGCATGGGAGATTGTCCTAAGACCGGAGGGGAAATCAGTGGTGGGTTCGCGATGGATCTACAAAGTGAAGCAGGTGGCTGACGGGAGTGTGGAGAAGTACAAGGCGAGATTTGTCGCCCGTGGCTTCTCACAGATCGAGGGGATCGATTATGAGGAGACTTTTTCACCTATCGCAAGGTACTCTTCCATACGGACGATCCTTGCTCTCTCAGCGCAGATGGGATGGCACATCCATCAGATGGATGTGAAGACTGCGTTCCTCAATGGAGTCATTGAGGAGGAGGTGTACATAGAGCAGCCTGAAGGTTTCGAGATCTTCAGCAGTGAGTCGCATGTTTGCCGACTCAAGAGAGCACTGTACGGGCTGAAGCAAGTACGGGTCGAAGTAAGCACCTCGTGCAGCACACTGACAGACAGCTATTTCACTGTGTTTGGATTTTCCAAGAGTGAGGCGATCTTAACCTATACCCAGATTGTGGTGGAGTGGAAGTCATGGATCATCGATCGATGAACTGTTGATACACTCATGCAAGGCTGATCTTGCAAAGGAGTTTGAGATGAAGGACTTGGGCCTCCTTCATTATTTCCGGGGATTGGAAATTTGGCAGCGCAGTGATGGACTGTTTGTTTCTCAAGGCAAGTATGCCCGGGAGATACTGGAGAAGTTCAACATGCATGGCTGCAAGCCTGTTGATACTCCTCTTCCTGGTGGATGGAGGAAGGAGGATGCTACTTCGTCGGAGGTAGTGGATGCCACTGTTTATCGACAGTTGGTGGGGTCGCTTATGTATCTGGTCAATACACGACCTGACATATGCTATGCTGTTAACCAACTTGGAAATTTCTTGATCATTATCTTGTATGTAGATGATCTGATTTTGACGGGTGAATAGCTTTTTGATACTTTCATGCAAGGAGGACCTTGCTAGAGAGTTAGAGGGACTTGGGCCTCCATTATTCTGGGGTCAAATTTGGCAGTATGATGGAGGGTGCATGGGCCTCGGGAGCAAGTATGCAGGGGATTAAGGAAAGTTCAACTTGCAAGGCTGCAAGCTTGTTGACACTCCTCTTCCTGGTGGTTGGAGGAAGGAGGATGCTACTTTAGCAGAGGTAGTGGATGCCACTGTCTATTGACGATTGGTGGGGTCGCTTATGTATCTGGTCAATACACGACCCGATATATGCTATGCAGTTAACCAGCTT
The DNA here is from genome assembly GCA_034641835.2 of Pinus albicaulis. NCBI lineage: Eukaryota > Viridiplantae > Streptophyta > Pinopsida > Pinales > Pinaceae > Pinus > Pinus albicaulis. The sequence continues at coordinate 915,798,058 of CM076584.1, forward strand.
TCGCAAGCTATGGTTAAGCCTACCAAGCTCTTTTGGAAGGCATGCAAGCATGTATTGCGCTATATCAGAGGCACATCGGGATATGGTCTATGGTACAGACAGGAGGATGGAGCGAAGCTTTCTGGCTTCACTGATGCAGATTGGGCAGGGAGCCCAACGGACCGGAAGAGCACATCTGGAGGAGTTTTTAGCATTGGGTCGACAGTAGTTTCCTGGTACAGCAGGAAGCAGAGATCCGTGGCACTCATTTCAGCAGAGGCCGAGTACATGGCAGCAAGCTTGGCTACATGCGAGGCTATTTGGATGAGGAAGATCCTCGTTGGATTGTTCGGGTTGCATTTGGAGCCTACAGTGATTTATTGTGATAACCAGAGTTGCATTAAACTCTCGGCTAATACAGTATTTCATGATAGATCCAAACACATCGACATCAGGTACCATCATATCAGAGATTGTGTTCAGCGGAGAATCATGATGCTTTCATATGTTCCCAGGGAGGATCAGGATGCCGACATCCTGACGAAGGCGCTCACCAGGAGCAAGTTCGAATTCCACAGAGGCAGGATAGGGGTTGCAGATAATCCATATCTTGCTGAGAGGGAGTGTTGAAAATGCAGCAAGATGATGGAGCTTAGTGAAATGAAGCCGCCTTCACTAAGTGGGCCCGCAGGCAAATTCTGGCGCAAAGTCTATTTTTAGACTATGTCTATTTTTAGACATATGGAGCATGGTCCAGGGGTTGCAGTATGTTATTCTTGGAGTATTGGTCATGTTGGTAAAAATATATGGACCTATATTTTTAGACATATAGGTTGAAGTCTATTTTTATACTGCCTATCCTAAAAATAGAAAAGTCAAATATTATTTACCCTTAATAATATTTGGACTCTAAACTTCAGTTTACTCTCTTGGAGCACTTCAGTTCGAGCTACAGAAGTGGCTCATGCATCTGACAGAGGAATTACACTATTCCTAGGGTTTTGGTGAGCTCATGCATGGTTGACTTCAGTTAGGACTTCAGTGGCAGAAGTTTGGTGGAGTTGATGAGACAGTTGGTGGAGTTGTGTTCGGTTTAACTTAGTTAAACTAGTTGAGATTAGTTTAACTAGCTAATCAACTAGTAATGAGTGGAGTGAATTAAATATTATTTAATTCATTAATTAGTAACTCATTATTCAACTCAAGAACACATCAGTTCACTACAGTGCATGGACAGTTCAGTGGAGACCAGTGAAAGAGGCAGATGAAAGGGTGGAGTTAGCTATCAGTGGCGACATCAGTTGTGCATGAGATTTGCACCACACTTGGAGGAATTGCCCATGATGATTGCGCTGTCAAGCCAAGGAGATTCGAACCTTGGATCTCTCATTATACCAGCCTTGATTGCGCAATAGAGGCAGGCAATTAGTGGATGTGTTTTGAACCTGTGACTTGTTCAAAACCAAGCTAGTTTGTGTGTAACTTCATGAGATAGTACTGAGTACTTGTGAGGAGTATTGTACTGATTTTGTTACATGTTTTCTCCATTATAATATACACAATAGCTGAGGGTTTTTTAGCTATAAGATTTCCCCATACATACTGTGTAATGTGTGATGTTTTGATGATCTTTTGATCGCATACCGCTTGTTTTATTTCCGCATGTGTGATGATCTGAGTGGAAGAGATTATGTGTTGCATATGAATTAGAATTGATATGTGATCGTAGATAATTCCAGGATAACCTTCTTATTCAGCACTCTCTACACATCTCCTCGTCCAACTTTTTGGACATTCCTACCGGCATATTTCTAATATCAGCTCGTACATCTGTTGAAATTTTCATAACCTTCCTGAAAATGTAACATGACAATAAACTATTTAATTTTTATATTGATATATGAAAAGTAAATATAACAAAAGTGATATTTATAAATAATTCTAGACAAAAATTTAAAGGAATATTACTTTTTCATCCCTTCCTTTTTGTTGTTGTGCGTTTTTGCTATTAAAAATCTGACATGTCTCATTGACCAATTCTCTGGAAACTCTTCCTGTAGTTTAGATCAAATTTGGTTCTTGGAATCATTGGATTGGTTTTTGTATTGTAAGTGCAAAGAATGTCTGTACATTCATTCCAATAGATCCCTCAAACTTTCGTAAAATTTTTCCCCCCTTTTGTTAACCTCCAGCACCACTCCAGATGAGCTAAGGAGAAATTCATTTTCATTCGCATGTTCTTTTTTTTTCCTTTTCTTAGAAAAAAAATCATTTTCTGAGTTTTTGGTCCCTGTAGAACATTAAACAAATGTGAATTAATAGACTATTTTACACACATTATCTAATAAATTTAAGTATATTATTAATGAAAATTAAAAAAAGAAACTCATATTAGATCGATATAATTTTTTCATTCACCTGATTCATCCTTTTGCAATTTTTCCATCAAGATTTTAAGCTCTTCTGGTCCTAGATCAGAAATAATCTTATCGAGCTTCATCATTTTGTGGATCTGCATGATACACAATAAACAATTCATATTAGTTCAACTTACATATAGTTCAACAACAATATTTTTTGTAAACAATTTACAAAGAACTTGCATTTTTTTTTTTTTTTTGATGTGTTATCAGTATTTTTGTTACTTGATCTCTTTTCAGTCATTTCTTTATCAATATGAAACCTATACCATATCATTCATTAATATATTTATAAATAAATAGTCAAATTTTTAGGTAAAAAATAAATCTCAAGAAACCAATGTGCCCTTCATGATGTACGCACCGATGTCGGTGCATGGGGATATTATAAACGCACCGCAAAAATAGTATAATAGACTGTATGATGCATGGGGGTATTATAAACGCACCTCACAAACAGTGTAATAGGCCATACGGTGCTATCCTCGTAACATAGAGTAGTGGTGCCCTATATTAGATATGGTGCACTGATTTAAAAAAAAAATTGTTTTTAAATTTTTATTACACAGTACTTGCACAGTGCACTGTATAATACAGCGCACCAGTGCGCTCGGTTACACAGGGTGCACTGATAAAAAAAAATCCATTTTTTTCAAAAATTCATGCAAGGGTCAACATGGACTGGGATCCGACTATGCAAGTCATCCCTTGGGTTGGATGTCAATCTAAAATGAAAATCCTTAATTATTAAATCACAAAAATAGAGAAAAGAAAGGGCAGAAACAAAAAAATGAAGGATTTAGGGTAAAAATGGATAAAACTGCAGAAAAAAAAGTAAAAAAACTATAGAAAAAGTAAAAAAAAACAATCAAATTTAATCACGAGATCATTTGAAATTCTATGCTACAGGGTTTGAATCACTAGAGGTTTGGATTATTATTTTTTGAATACTTTTGTTCGAACGTATTTCGCTCCTCCACAGTGCTCTCGTGCTCTCTTGCTGCAGGTGTGTCTCTTGCAAATCTATGGCTGAAAATTTTAGCAAAAATAGTGAAATAATGAAAAGTGTTTAGTATTTAAAGAATTGTTTTATGAAATTAGATTTTTGAAAATATTTTTCCACCCATTTTTCAATTTGCCGCTTTTTTTTTCACTTAAAGAAAATAGAGTTGCATTTTTTTATTTGCGTTTATTCTTCACTGGTGCGTCACTTAATAGCACCGCACCGATGCATCCATTGGTAACACTACATCGGTGCGTAGTAACTAAAATGCACCGGTGCGTAGTAACTAGAATGCACTGGTGTTGTTATCTATACATTAGCACCGATTTGCGGTTGAGACATCAAAATTACCTTTACGTGTGTACACCAAAATTAGACATGTTAGAAATGTACATTTTGCTGTGAAAATATTTGGACCATTTCTTTTCAAAACTACACCTCTTCTTCTTTCAAAAAAATAAACTTGAACCTTTCCATAACCTGCAACAAGAAAAGGTGCCCCGTGATCTTCTTACTGACCCATGATCTTCTTACTCATTTGTAAGTTCCTCCTCCATCTTGGCATCCACTTTCCTCTTTTCTCCTTTGTGCTTTCTATCTTGATCTTAACAAAATTTATACAATCTCTATTTTACGAGAAACTGACCTTGATTGTTTTGGGAGCAATGACAACAAGTCCTTCACTCTGTATTTGTTAGCAGAAGAAGACCGATTTTTGACTAGACGATGCAATTATTACAGTTGGAGGCAATGGTTTCCCATAGAAAATGAGTATAGGGTTGAGCAGAGGAAAGACATTGCAAAATGGGCTATTACATTAGCTTTTCCAATGAGAAACCAATTTGCAGGTGGAAATATGGTAGCTGCAGGTATCTATGCTTTTCTTCCCACATAAATGGTCACTGGATTTCCATTTATAATACAAGCAGAATTTTTACTGGTTTCATCCAGAGAGAGCATCATTTTCAATAACAAATGGAACCAGGGAATCCTTATCCCGTTTGCATTTTGTTCGACATTTCATTCTTTGATAAGTGCTAATTCACCTATACTTTCAAAAATTTGGATTTTTGGGTACCTTCCATGTGAAATTCTTCGTTATCCACGGGACCACAGCTCAGAGAAGTTAGAGATGCCATTCAGGCTCAATTTAAAGCCAAATATGTGATTTTATGCGATGTCAGCTTTGCCAGTAAAATTTTATGTAAGCCAACCGAAGCTCGCACAATACTCCCAACTACTTTTAAATGCATTCTGGAGAATATTTCCCTTCATGGGACCTACCAGCCTGATCAACAACATCAATTGATCTTTCTCTATTGTCCAATCTTTCCCTGCCATCCTTGTAAGAATGAGAATTGATACCTTCATGTGATCTCTTAGCTCGTCCAAGAGACTCAATTGATCTCTCTCATGTGCGTCTCAAATTTTTCATAAACCTTTTCTCCTTTTGTACTCTATCAAGCTCTGTAGTCGTTTGCATCCCTGTAAGCATCTTCGTACATATTTCTATTTGAATCACTCATTTTCTCTGCTATAAACTTCTCAGCCGAAATTTGAACTCTCATCTTTTGAAACCCTCATCTCCTCAGAAAAATTCTTGCCCGCGATTCGAACCCGTCACCGCTCTGGTGCGCGGGGTTTTATAGGCGCACCGGTGCGGTTCGTAAGATCGTGATTTATGTTTTGGCTTGTTGTTTTATGACGCACCGGTGCGGAAGAGTAGTGAAGCACTGGTGCATCTTAGTACTAAGACACACCGGTGCGGTTTATGATTATAAGCACACCAGATGAAAAACCAGGAGTATAAATTTCTTTTTTTTGGTATGTAAGATCATAATAAAATAATGATAATTCTAAAGTACATGAATTTTTTTGCATTATTTTCTAAACTTTATTATGTTGCAAAAATTCATATTATTCAAGATTTATTATTTTACAATTATTTACAAATTTACAAATTTACAAATTTTAATAAAATCATTTCACATTAATACAATTAAAATTTTACAAATATTTTACCTACAATTACAATTATAATTTTACAATTTCACATACAATTGCAATTACAATTTTAGAATTTTACATACAATTACAATTATAATTAAAATTTTACAATTACAATCATTTCACAGTAATACAATTAAAATTTTACAAATATTTTACATACAAATAGAATTAGAATTACATTTACAATTTCAATTATAATTTTACAGATATTTTACATACAATTAAAATTAAAATTACAATTACAATTTTACAATTTGTCATATATACAATTACAATTAAAATTAAAATTACAATCATTTCACAATAAATTAAATATTACAATTACAATTAAAATTTTACATTAAATATTTTACATATAATTACAGTTAAAATTACAATTACAAATACAAATACAATTTTACATACAATTTCAATTTCAATTTCAATTACAATGACGACATAATATTTAATAAATATCATGGTCATTTAATATTAAATTAATTAATAAACATCACGATCATGATAACCATAGTATAAACATCATATTCGACTAAAAAACACATTCAAATTCGCTAATATCATCGTGATCATGATCATCTAACAAAACAAAATTAACGTTATATAACATCATCACAACATAAACATCAAATATACATCTCATGTCAAATAACTCATGCTATTACATACACATTTATCTACAAGCTGCACATTAAAAAACATATCAGCTAACATGACCTAACAATATACACATCATGATGATCACCAACATGTAAATTAAGTACAACTGCAATATGAACATAAAATACATGGAATTAAATACATATATATATATATATATATATATATATATATATATATATATATATATATATATATATATATATATATAATGTTAAAAATATACAACTGTAATAAAAATGTCATGGATCGGTTGGTGGTAAAACATCAATAGCAGTACAAGTCGAGGACTGCTCAGTCAATGGTGCAGCCTCAACGGTCGATGGTCTAGCTTGCTTATGATCATGAGTATTTCTGGATGCTATAGGTTGCTGACTGGACGTGGTTGATGATCCAACCTCATCTCCATGATGACTGCTGCTAGATGCTAGTGGAGGTTGCTCATATGGTGCGACGTGAGGTGAACGATCATGAGATGATGAGTTGCTACTCACTGACTGTCGATCACGTGTTGCGTCTTGACCACACCTATAACGTGCAATGGTTCTCCTCATTTGCGTAACTAAGGTCGTCTCTCCTATGAAATGTCGCATCAGCTTGTACATGTCACGCAGCATGCCTCTCCACATCTGTAACAGCCTGGCATCGGCCTGTATGTCTCTCGTATGAGAGTGCCTGATGCCCGCCTCAACAATAAATGCAGTGATTTGGTCACCCAACTCCATCCTGTATCTAGTATCAAGTCGACTGCGCCTAGAAAAAGGTGGTACCGGCGCACCAGCAGGAGCAGGTCTCTCTGCACCGGCCTCCTGATGATCCTCTACATCTAGCATGCCTTGATCGTCATCAGGATCCAAACCTGGATCATGTGGTGGTGTCGGCATGTCCTCGCCATCAAAATATCCAATGTCTACAAAATATATACAAGTACACAACAATAATTAGACAATTTCATTACACAATTTAATAAAAAACAAGTTAAAGAACATGTTAGAATAAATTTAAATAAAATAGTAATATTACCTCTATCATCCGGCAACTTATCAACTGTGAAGAGGATATTAGGACACCCTTGCTAATCCAATCCATCATAAGGACAGGGGACCATAATGAAGGGATGCAGCTCATCAACACTAGCTAGCAACTCCAGTGCATCATGCGATATCCTCACTGGAAACTCAATCTCGCCCCTATTGGGCATCATTTTCCCCGACATGTGAATTCATGCCTCTAACATCAACCTATGAGGCTACCGAACAAAATTAGGCCTCGTCTCTGGAAACCTCTCAAAACATAAGCAAAAAATCTCTGAAGAAAAGGAGAATTTGACCCTCCCTTGTGCATGAGAATGACATCTAACTAAGGCTATACAGAATTGCCACAAAAAAATGGGAGACCACCTGACAGGTCATGGATCCTGTACTAAAGAATCAACATAATATAAAAGCGAGCAACTAATGTGTTTCCACTCACTGGTGTTGTGTGAAATAGTCAAAAGGAGAAGTGAGAGGCACTGTACCTCCTCACTACCAAATGCACCAATACGTAACTGACCTCCAGCGACTCGAAAATCAGAAGGAGACAGGACTGATGCTCCAATTTATCTCTAGGAGTACACTAACAAAATTCCTGCTACACAGCCAATTGGAACCTCTAGGAACGAGGGAAAATCCACCCCTCTCCTCGAGAGCCCTATAATGAAATATATATCCTCCTCAGTGGGCATGTACCAAAGTTAGGACCAACCTGGAAGGCCTGTTGATGGGCATTCCACCTGTGGATAAGATGTGTCAAAAACACACCATAGCCCTTTAGGGAAGTAGCCTCCTCATAGAACTTGAGGAGGCCTACCTGCCTTAGGAGCCCCTGGATAGTTGTTGTAATAGGGCAAGGATATGCATCTCTCTCCCTCTCTCATGCCTCCCATAGGCGAACCATGTCATACTACTTCGCTTGTCATTGTTGTTGTTCCCCTTCTTCTCTCTGAATGATTGGCATATTAAATAATTTTTTTTATTAAATGAGACATGTATTTAGGAATATACATATGTAATTTATTTTGAAAAAAAAATACAAAATAGTCCATGCACCCAAAAAAAATTCATGCACTGGTTCTGGTGCATCTTTTGTTTGTCGCGCACTGGGGGCAGTGCCCCAGATGACATTCAATGCACTGTAGGCAGTGCACCTAAAAATTTTCAGAGCACCATTGACTATGTACAGTGTTAGGAGTGTAGTGTGCTAACTAAAATCTACGCCATGATGTGTATAGTTCTGTCAACGCACCGACCTCTTGACTATTTACATAGTCAACGGTGCGGTATTTTACCAGGCCGCACCGTTGACCCTGTCAGAATGCCGAATGTGGGGCGCTGACAAATACCGGGGTAGATATTTCCATCAACGCACCATGTTGCTGCTATTCCACATGGTCAATGGTGCGGTCAGCGAAATTACCGCACCGCACTTTTTTTTTAATTCGAAAATAACGCAATGCACATTTCGGTACCACCCCAGAAATGGTGCGGATACCGTTAGCACTGATTGCAGTGCGTCCTGTAAATTTTATAGGCAGGACCGCTAACTAGTGCGAGCCAAACGGCTTGAATGCACCACACGCCAATTTTTTCTTTTCTTTTAAATGGTTAATTTTAAGGTTATTTGAAATTCTAATCCGCTAAAAAACTTAATTATGGAAAACAAGAAAAATACCTGTACATTTGGCCGTCGAGGAGGCGTATTGCATGTATAATTTGCAAAAGAAAATTTGACCACCGTTTTGCAAAATGAAAGTTGTAGATTGGTGGGCAATGCACATTAGCAGTGCATGCAATGGGTGTAATGGGAGCACTGATGTCAGGGCGGCTCACACAAGGATAAATTGCATCGGTGCTTGAGAGCTCTAGAGCACTGAGAAAAGTGAAAAATGTGATTTTTTGGCCGTAATTGTCTTTTTATTTAACCCTGTTCCATTTTGCGGGGTTTATAGGCACATCGGTGTGATTTTTTAATACCACACCAGGTGATTTCGTTTTTGGCGTGGTGTTTTATGAGGCACCGATGTGGAAGAGTTGTAAAGCATTGGTGCTATACAATAATACAACGCATCAGGCGGGTGTGTATAGAGTGCACGGTATCCAATGTGCCAATTTTTTATGTGCACCGGTGCTTTCTCTTTTTGAGCGCACCGGTGTGGTTTCGAATGATAAGCGCACTGAGTGGAAAACATCTACAAAACCCTCCGCCTGCCAAACTCCTCTAGTAACCTCCACTAGAAACGGATGTCTGGGGTATTTTTATAAGGGCTTCCTCAAAAACATCCACTAGAGGTATTTTCCTTGTAGTGCTGTTATCTCAAAGGGACCATATCACAAAGCCTATATTTTCTTAGTAGGACATTTTAGCCTCTTCTTGTTCAACTATAACCATACTCTATCTCCCACCTTGAACAAATTCTCTGATATGTGTTGATCATGTCTGACCTTGTAATTTTCCTAAGAATTATAAAGTGTCGGTTGTCCTTGTATATGGATATGACTAATATTCTCAATACATTTTTTAGCTCTAAAGGCATCTCATGTAAGATCCTTCGTTACTCCTCAATGATGCCCAAATGCAATATCTAAAGTTGAAGGTGGAAAATATCCAAAAAAGTTACAAATGGGGAATTACCAATAGAATTGTGGATTTATCTGTTATATGAGTGTTGTATATATACCATATTTTCATCACAGATATTCAAATGCTTTTGACTATAACCACTCAAAAGCTGCATCAAAGTCTCATTTACTACTTTTTCTTTCTCATCTATCTATGGATGGAATGTTTTATACCTCTTCAACTTCGTGACCATCTTATCCCATAATGTATTAAAAAATACACCGAGAAATATTGTGTCACTGTTTGAAATGATGCTCCTTACTTTGCCAGAGTGTACTCATACTTGTCCAAAGAGAAAGTTTTTTGCTTCTTTCCTATTGGTGGAATTTTTACAAGGAATAAAAATGCACATTTATTGAACTTGTATATTTATTTGTGTATCTTGAGAGGTATTCCCACAACCCCCGAGGTATTTGATTTGTGAGGAGTTGATCCAAAAAAATTTGGTTCTATGGGAAATGTACCCAAGCAATGGGTTTTGTACAAAAAATTATTGGTGTAAGACCAAGAGGATAAAATGATATTTTATTCATTGGTTACAAGAGGGCACCCTTGATGGACTAAGGGGTACCTAAGGATATAATGGAGTGTCTTAATAAAATGGAATAAATCTCTTTTCTAATGTTAGTTTGTATTTTATAAACCAAACTCAAGTCGTCTTGGGCTTATGTCATTACCCTTGGGTGCTAAATGTCACCCTCATAGAGACTATAATTAAGAAATAGATAAAGACCATTTTAACATCGATCCACAAGTGAATTTCATCATAAGAAGACAAGCACAAGACCAAAAACTTCATAAGCAGCTGACTTTGGAAGAGAAGGACAAGTTTAGGTGTTGTATAGCTAGCCAATTTTGGTATGTCTATTCATGGTAAGTTCGGGCACAAGGTAATCTGAATGGAGTATTTTAGTGTTCTCGCACTAATTATTCATTCAAAATATAAATTCAATTTATTATGTGTGATTAAGGGTTCATGTTTTCTTGCAAATTATCAAGTCTCATGAGTGATTTTTATGTCAATTTAGTGAGCAATTTAACATAAAAACAAGAGTTGAACAACAGAAACTAAAGTACATAACATCAACATACATAGCATTAACACAAGTATTTGATGAAGGAGTTCACCCCTCCTGGGCTACATCTCCTTGGTCCAGCTTCCATGGCTTGAGCCTCTATATTATGCTAAAATTTTCAAATTGACCTATTTACAATGCTCTTTTGCTCCTGTAACTTGCTCCAATGAGTCCATAATGGCTCAAAATGGTCAGGTGGCCTCTTTCTGAGCCCAAATTGTTCGAAAAATGCAAATGTTATGGCCTTTTCATTTTTTTCCCACTATCTCAAGCCCTAAACTAGCTAATTGTAACTAGAACTGGCAGTTTACTAAATTTGGACGTCTGCCAATTAAACTGTCATTAATTTAAGTGGGATTTAGATCACTAATTAAGTGTGGTTAAGTGCTAACTGTGCGCTTTAATTAATCGCATTTAACATTGGATTAGGCACTAATTAGGTATGGATTAGGTTAAATAATCTATTGCTTAAGGTTAAACCTCCACACTATGGTATGGAGCTCCGCCAACAATTATATGTTGTGGTTTGATGGGCCAGGGGCTGGTCCTTCAGGGCTGGCCCTTGCCTTCACCCGCCATTACACAAACCTTAATATAAATATATTTTGGGTTCTATATATGTTAAGAACCATTCGATAGGTGAGGTAGTAGGTCGTTGCGTTGTGTGGTGGGAGGTTGCAGGGTCGAGCCCCAACGCCTCCACCTAGACCTTAACCAAAAATTTTATAGGGCATTTCAACTTGGGGGGGTAACGTGGCGGCCCTAGGCCGCACCATGTGTCCTCACCCGGTTGGCCAGAATGTAAACCAATGAAACTCTGCCACATCACCTCGAATATAGACTAGTGCCATGCTACCACTCGGAAGCCTATCATTCGCCTGCAGAAAATGCCAAACAATGACCCTGCATAGTCAACATTCCACGTTAGTAGTACGAATTACTGACTGGGCATCTGACTGTTATTTTTTTTTTAATTTTACATGTTTAACAAAGTGGACAGAACTCGTTTCCGGGAGCATACGATGACCATTTTTTGTGAAACAAAGTGCACCGAATTCAAAAAAATGAGCACTATGTGGTCATTCAGGTTCTGATCCAATCTGAGAACTTTTATTTTTTAGCATAAAACTGGGCCCCTGATCATTCCTCCCTACTAGAAGCCTTTTGGACCCCAAAATCTATTTCATTACTAAACATGTGGATGAGGGTATAGTTCCCTCACCCTTCCAGTCTCAATCCACTGGAATTTTCCCATTTTCATCAATTTGATCTTTTCATAAAAACTAGTCTTTTTCGTTGATTCTGGAGACCCTGTCTTGCTATTGTAGACACCTTCATGCTGTAATTTCCCCAAATTTTCAGAACAACAAGCTGTCCTTGCATAAACAAACTTTTTCCCACCTCGATCGTCAATCAAAGGAAACTTGAAAAATGTCTCACCTTGAACACTATTGACATGGCACTTTTTAGCTTGTCTTGCCTTGTACTTGCGTCAAATTTTGACCAAGTGTATTCACTATTTCCATGTACCCTTTTGAAAAAAAAAAAGTACTTGTGGAACCTATGCCTTATTTTCAAATTTCTTTGGCGCTTTCTCTTTGACCTTTGCACTCTCTTGCATCGGCATCTTGTTTCCATCACTGCTCAACACTGATGTTGATTGCTGCAAATATTTCATGTCTTGTTTAACTCCTTTCAAAGGAAACATGTTAGAGTCATGAAAAATATTATTTCCAACATTAGAAACTTCAATGAAATCATCTTGATCATTTGATGCATCTTTTTGAAAGGTCTCATTTAAAACATCTCTATTCTTGAACATTAAAAATGTCAAATTTTGACTTGCATTCACTATTCTCTTCATTTCTCTAGCATGTATAATAGACAAACTTATCTTCATCTTATGCGCTCTGACTATGTACTCAATTCCATCCTTAAACAAGTGGTACTTATTTTCATGGTGATGAAATACTTCTTTCCTATCATAAAGATAAGGACTTCCCAAAACAATACCTGAAATCTCAAGCGGCACTACATCAAGTTCAACTTCATCAAGAAAGCTTGAATTGATTGCAAACCTTAGTATGAACTTCCTTGTTACCTGCAAGTTTGCATTCTTTCCTATCCACCCTAAAGGATAAGGTCTTGGATGTGTAACATTTTCAAGATTTAACTTATTAACTAAGTCTTTAGAAATCAAATTAGCTTGAGAACCACTATCAAGTAGTGTGTCTAGCTTGGTATGCTTTGAAATGACTCTAATAGGAAAGAGTTCAATTCTTGTACCTTCATCTTGAGTTACATTGGAACAACTTGAAGAACTAGTGCTTGCTATATTCTTACCTTTCAAACCGATTGTTGCAATATTGATTTCATCTCTTGAATCTAAACCTAAGTCATGTTCAATGATTGCAACAATTTTCCCCTTATCTTTGTCTTTAATTTTGTTTGGCTTCAACTATGGATGGAGTTCCCAACAATGGTCTTCTCATGGGCATTCTTCAAACAATTTTTACATGTGATTTTCTTTGTTTCTATTTTTATAGAACCATTTTTCTTTCCTCTTACGTTAAACTTACCCTTTCCTTCACCCTCATACTTAGGGAAACTATCACTTTTCTCATCTGCACTATGTTTCCCTCTTGCTTCTATATGTATGGCTTGAACGAAAACTTCATCTAAGTTTGTGGGATTGAACATGAGAATAGTATGTCTCAGATAACTGTGCAAACCCCCAATATAATTTAACAAAGTTTCTTGAGAATAAAAATTAGCACCCAAAATAAGAGCTCTTCTCCTAAATTCATGAGTATAATCTTGCACAATTTGTCCTTTCAATTGTCTAAAATTTTCCTAGTCCATGATGGCTTTTTGCATGTAAGCTAGAGGACATAATTTCCTTTTAATGGTAGCAATAAAATGTTACCAAGACATTGACATCTTACCATGGTTTTTAATCGCTTCTTGAGTCGTTGCTTCCCACCATACAAGTGTTGAAACCTCCATTCTCAAGGAAGCCAATTGAATCTTTATGTCAACTTCTTGAAGGTTCTAAATTCTACAATAAACCTCCAATTGATGAATCCAATTATCCAACTTCTCTGCAGTCACTTCGATATTATACATCAACAGCTTAAATTTGACATCAATTTTAATTAAGGGTGATTTACCGATTCCTTTTGAAGTATGTGGATGAAATATTGTAGGGTTATGGTAGTGGAAGATGATGCCAAGGAAGGTGAAGATGGTGGTGAGGATGATGGTGGATTGAATGGTGGCTTCTTACAATCTCCATGGCTTCCTCCTCTTGGAGATCCCTCTCCTTTTGTAGGCCTTGAACTTTATCCTTGCATCCATAAACTCCTCTCCTCATAGAGGACCTTAACCATCTCACTCATATCAAATAATGCCTTCCTGAATGCTCTCTCATCTTCTTTCATGATAGGTTCTCCTTCATGAGACATGCTCACTGAAGACTCAACTTCAACTTGAGGATGTTCTGGTGCTAAAGACTTTGGAAACCTATCCCTTCTTTGTCTTGACCCAACTACAAGGCTCTCAACCAAATTCCCTTATCCGCTTTTAAGTTTTAAACTTGTAAGCATGACAAAATCTTGAAAAAAATTAGATCCCTTCTTGCACAAGAAAACCTAAAGAACTTGAGCTCTGATACCAAAAATTATCTGAATGGAGTATGTTAGTGTTGTTGTGCTAATTACTCATTCATAATATAAATTCAATGTCTTATGTGTGCTTAAGGGTTCAAGTTTTCTTGCAAATTATCAAGTCTCATGAGTGATTTTTATGTCAATTTAGTGAGAAATTTAACATAAAAACAAGAGCTGAACAACAACAGATAAAGTACAAAACATCACCATACATAACATTAACACAGGTATTTGATGAAGGAGTTCACCCCTCCTGGGCTACATCTCCTTGGTCCAGCTTCCATGGCTTGGGCTCTATATTATGCTTAAAATTTCAAATTGGCCTATTTACAATGCTCTTTTTCTCATGAAACCTGCTCCAATGAGTCCAGAATGGCTCAAAATGGTCATCTAGCCTCTTTCTGAGCCTAAATTGATCGAAAAATGCAAAAGTTATGGCCTTTTCAAATTTTCCCACTATCTCGGGCCCTAAACTAGCTAACTATAACTAGAACTAGCAGTCCACCAAATATGGAGGTCCGCCAATTAAAATTTCATTAATTTAAGTGGGATTTAGCACACTAAGTAAGCATGGCTAAGTGCTAATTACGCGCTTTAATTAATCCACATTTAACATTGGATTAGGAACTTATTAAGTATGGAATAGGTTAAATAATGCATGGCTTAAGGTTAAACCTTCGTGCTATGGTCTGGAGCTCTGCCGGAAATTATATTCTGTGGTTCAATGGACCAGGGACTACCCCTTTGGGGTTGCCCTCTACCTTCCCCTGCCATTACACAAACCTTAATATAAATATATGTCGGGTTCTATATATGTTAAGAACCATCTGATAGGTGGGACGATAGGCCGTTGTGTTGTGTGGTGGGAGGTCGTGGGGTCAAACCCTGACGCCTCCACCCAGACCTTAACCAAAAATTTTACACAACATTTTAACTTGGGGGGGGGGGGGCCATGTGCAGCCCCAGGCTGCACCACGTGTCCTCGCCTGGTTGGCCATAATTTAAACCAATGAAACCCTGCCACATCACCCTGAATATGGACCAATGCCATGCTCCCACTTGGAACCCTACCATTCGCCTGCAGAAAATGCAAAAAAATGACCCTACACAGTCATCATGCCACATTAGCAGTATGGACTACTAACTGGGCATCTGACTGTCATTTTTTTTTAAACTTTACCTATTTAGCAAAGCAGACAGGACTCGTTTCCGGGAGCATACGATGACCATTTTTCGTGAAACGAAGTGCGCCAAATTTAGAAAAGTGAGCACTATGAGGTAATTCAAGTTCCAAGCCAATCTAAGAAATTTTATTTTTGATCATAAAACTAAGCCCCTGATCACAAGTTTAGTTTGTCTTTTCTATGCTAATATCTATGAAATCCAAGCTACAGTTATGTGCAATAAAGGTTGGTCAAGATCATTCTTTTTTGAAGAAGGAAAGGCCAAGTGAGGGTTCAGTCCCATCGAGGAACAACACAGATGTTGGTTGGTCTATATGGGAGGTTTTTGACTTCAATCCCTAGTTTTTATTATATCAGGGCTAATTGTAAGGGCCATGGTCCATGGTATGATACCCCTATGTTTTTTATATTAAAGTTTGTAATATAATACGTTTTGGGTGGAATTTTTTTTTTTTTTTATTACATTTATTCATTTATGTATGTTTTTTGTTGTGAAAATTTATTGTGTTGTGGAATTTTAGTGTGTTTGTGATTGTGATCTTAGAAATAAACCTAATTCTAAAGTGTTGAGGAAAAATAAACATGGTATCAGAGCTACATTGAATGGATAACTGAATCAGAGTGTGCACAACATACAACTCAAGAGGGATTTGGTTACCTTATTGTTGAAGGACTAATATCAATGGTGAATTTAGATATTGGTCTAACGTATGAGGATAGGTTGGATGGGTTGTCCGAGTATAATCCTTGGAAGGAAAGGATCAAGTTGGTTTGGTTTGTGAACAACATTTGGGATCTTTCTGACAAGGATATTAAGAAACCAACAGACCCTAATAAGTTGGAAGTGTATGGGGAGTTGGATATGAAGGTGAAGTTGATAATCCTATATGGTTTCAAATATCACTGGATAGCTCATCTGTTTGGGAAGAAAGATGCCCATGATATGTGGAAATATCTTCAATATTTGTTCCAAAATATGAACAAGAACCGATTTTTGGTCTTATGAGATAAGTTGAATAACACCAAGATGTTGGATGGTGAAGGTGTGGCTCTATATTTGATGATAATTTCTCAAGTTCAATATGAACTTGTTGCAATTAGTGAACATGTTCCAAATTCTGAGCTAGTGAGGACTGCTTTGAAAGGATTTATCGAGGAATGGAAGTTCTTTATAAAAGGGATCATCACTCAAGAAAATTTGTCAGATTGGAATATGTTATGGGATGAATTCATCTAGGAATAACTACGGGACAAGGACCTTCATAAGAAGAAGAATAATTCTGATGACAACGTGGCTATTGAATGGAGGATGAATGGTCAGAAAAATAAGGACTTGAGTAAGTTTAAGTGTTATACTTGTGGAAAATATGGTCATTATTCGAGGAGGTGTCTGCAGAAGAAGAAGGGAGATAATGAGAAGGGGAAGGGAAAGAAAGTATATGGCGATGCTACATCTTCTAAGTTGTATGACCTCTCGAGAAGAATGTAGGGCGAGGAATTTTATCTAGTTTATCATTTATCTTAGGGTGCCATCGATGATACTACACGATATGTGGAAAATGGAGCACCAAATCATATGACAAGTTCACGTGAGTTTTTTGAGACTCTAACTAAATGGGACACGAAGTTGCACATGGATATTAGTGACAAGAGTTAGAAAGCGATCATAGGAATAGGTGTTGTGCCATTTAGGATGGATTTAGGTAGGCTACTACACGTTCAATATGTATTGTGGATAACAGAGCTTAGGTATAGTTATATGTATCTGTGATTGATAAAAAGGGGTTTCAGGTGCTTTTCCAGGATGGGAAAGCAAAGCTCAAGCCTAAAGGCTATAAATTTTCTTAAGTTGTCATTGGGGTTAGGGAGCATGGTCTATATCGACTGAAGGGAAAGCCTATAGATCAAGGGAAGAAGTAGCTTCTTAAGACTTAGAAGGTGTTGAGTTTGAGCAAGAGTATGTAGGTTCAAAGGGAGAATAACAACCTAATAAGAGCCATAAAAGAGCACATGGTTATTGGGGATAAAGGGGACTTCTAATTGAAAGAAGGAATCATGTAATGGCCTGAAATAATTTTAGGAGAAGAAAAAGTGGGAAGCTTTTGGTGGCAGATACACTACTGTGAAGAGTGTGGTTCATTCTATAGGGTATGCTACAGTGGTGAACCCTAGCGATTGGGCTAGTGTCGCTAATGATTAAAAGATACTTCCGGGTGTTTGAAGTACCTCCCTAGCTAAGAGGGAGTATTTGTGTAGCTTGGGAGGTACTCCCACAACCCCTAGGGCACTAGGTTTATCTAGAGTTGATCTAAAAAAATGTGGTTCTGTGGGAAATGTACCCAAGTAGTGGGTTTTGTACCCAAATTTGTGGGCACAAAACCAAGAGGATAAAATGAT
The DNA here is from genome assembly GCA_034641835.2 of Pinus albicaulis. Lineage (NCBI taxonomy): Eukaryota > Viridiplantae > Streptophyta > Pinopsida > Pinales > Pinaceae > Pinus > Pinus albicaulis. The sequence goes on from CM076584.1 coordinate 915,816,112, forward strand.
ATTTCATTCCTTGTTTGCAAGAGGGAACACTTGATGGACTAAGGGGGACCTAAGGCTACAATGGAGTGTCTTAATAAAATGGAAGAAATCTCTTTTCAAATGTTATTTTGGGTTTTATAAAGCAAACTCAAGTCGGATTGGTCTTATGTCATGACCCTTGGGGGATAAAGAATAAATACTATAAGTAAGAAAAGATATAAATACCATTTGAGAATCGATCCATAAGTGCATTTCATCATAATAATACAAGCGCAATACCACATACTTCGTAAGGAGCTGAGTTTGCAAGAGAAGGATGAGTTTAGGTGTTGTCTAGTTGACTGAGTTTGGTATGTTTGTTCGTGGAAAGTTATGGGCACAAATTTTGTTTGTTCTAAGTCGAGTACCCTCAAGGAACAACACAGGTGTTGGATTTTTTATTAGGGAGGTTATCGCACTATTTTATGATTGTGTGACAGGTTGATTTGTGAATGAGGTAACCATATTGTGGGGCTGTAGAAATATTGAAATAAAGTCAATAATATCACTCAAGAAAGTGACTAGGACCAAGGATCCTCGAGAGTTGAGAAACTTTTTTAAGGGGGTAATTTGATTTTATTATGTTTTATTATTTTATTTGTGTCGATAGGTATATCCTAAAGGGTTTAGAAAAACTTTTATGCGCCCTAGTCCATTGAATAAGAAATATAATTTACATTCCTAAGAGGGAATTGTTTGAATCCATAAGTACAGTGAGCGAAGTGGTGATTCATTGTTATGTGGGCTACCTAGTAATCCCTATATCAGTGGACTGTGTGATGGATGGTTTGATGCCCTAGTACACTGAAGTCAATGACAGGAGGGAAGAATTTTATGACCATAGGAGTAGCCTATCTTTGATGAGAAATAGGATTGATAATGTAAAATTTGAAGTCATATGTTTAGTCATTCTAGGAGTAGCTAGAAGATTGATAGAGGCAATTTGAGCTAATAAATATGCAAGAATTCTAAAGTTGTTGTACTTGTGAGAAACAGTAGAGGTGGAAAAGGACCTGTGATGAGTCACCAAGGAGTTCAAGGTATGTGGACCAAAAGGGATAAGTTGAGATCTCCTTCAACAAGTAATTCAAGTGTACTTTTTTCAAGGGAAGTTTGATAATCATAAGTTATTGAATTCAAGCCCTAATTGTTCTTGTATCAGGGGTAATTGTAAGGGACATGATCCCTAGTGTGATAGCCCTATGTTTGTTGTATTAAATTTTGTAATATAACAAGTTTTGGGTGGAAAATTTGTATTGTGTACTACATTGATTCAATGTTGTATGTTTTCCATTGTGCAAAGTGTTTGTGTTGTGGCATTTTAGTGTGTTTGTGATCATGATCTTATAAATAAACATGATTCTAAAGTGTTGAGGAAAAATGAACACTATCAAATACCACAAACATGTAGTCATCTCCCTTCCTGGCTATTGGTAAAATTCCCACAAAGTCCATGGGAATGATTTCCTAGGGACTAGTGGGTATAGGTAACGGATGATATAGACCCTATTTCCTGTTACTAGGCTTACTAGTACAACAAAGCCTTACATCCTATTATAAACCTAGCTACATGTTTTTGCATCTTGTGACAATACAATTACCTATACAAGTTGACCATCATATTCCCTACAAAAAAGTGCCCTGCAGCCTTGGAGGTATGAGCCTCTCTGAGCAGTTGAAATCGCTCACATTTAGGAACACATAACTTATCCAGCTTGTAGAGTAACCCATCCTAGAGATGGTAGTAAATGGTGTTGTCACCATTGTGAAAATGACACTAGCTCTGTAACTGTTGAAACACCTCCTTTAAGTCCTCATCCTATGAATATGCCTCTTTGTATGCATGATGAGTGAATGGCTCCATGTGCATCAAAGTTCCCAAATTTTTGATATTTGATGTGGCTGCCATTGAAATCATGTCAACCAAATCATTTTTATTCCCTTCTTATACTTGATCATTGAATGAAATTGCTGTAGAAACCCCATCCACTCATAATGCTTGTTTTTTTTGTTTCTTAATATAGGCCTACAAGTACTATATAGGTTGGTTATTTTTGTGGATCACTGTCTCCTTTCCCATTAGATAGTTCTTCCACTTATTCACAGCTTCCACTAGGGCATAGAGTTCCTTTTCATAAGCAGGTTAGTTAAGAACAACCCCGTGAAATACTTTAGAATGGTAGCATACAAACCTTCCTCCCTGCATGAATATTTCTCCCATAGAATACCCACTTGCATTTGGCTCCACTTCGAAGGTATGTTACAAGTTTGGTAATGAAAAAACTAGTAATTTAATGATATTCTTCCTTAACTCCTCAAAGGCCTATTGTTGACCCTTTCCCCACTAGAAACATGCCACTTGTTAGGGTGTGGAGTGGTGCTAATACCGCTAAAAATGAGGTTATGAATTTCCTTAAGTACTATTCTACCCCGAAAAAACTCCTAAACTCAAAAAAATTAGTAGGCATTGACCATTTCATGATGGCATCCATCTTAGCAAGATATATCTTCATCTCTCCTCCACCTATCACATACTCGAAATACACCAATGACCGATATGCAAACTCACACTTCATAAAATTTTCTAGTAGTTGATGCTTCTTTAATGTCTTGAGCAGCCATGTTAAATGTGATATATGCTCCTCCCAGCTAGAATTATATACCAATATAACATTCAAATAAATAATAACAAATTAATATATAAAAGGGTGTAATATATCATTCATTAATCTCATAAACCTAGCTAGTGCATTGCATAGGCAAAATTCTCTGACTAGGCACTCATACAAATCTTGCCTAGTTTTGAAGGTGCTTTTCCAAGTTCTTCTTCTTTGATTCCAACCTAGTTATATCCAAATTTTAAGTCCAAGTTGGTGAACTACTTCGCTTGTTGTAATTGATCCAACAAATTATCACAATAGGTGACCCACATGGTGATGTACTAGGTTGAATAACACCCTGTTCTAGCAATTGTTGCAATTGTTTCTTCACCTTCTTTGCTTATATAACGGTTTTCCTATACAATCCAATGTTTGGAAATATGGAATCCAAAAATAGCTATATCTCGAGCTCAATTTCCCTCTTGGGTGATAACTCTTTAGGCTCCTCAAACACATGCCTATATTCATGTAGCAACTCTTCTAGTTATTTTTGTCTTTATTAATACACCTCTCCATGGATGCATTTTCTCTTACTTACTCTTCTATATATTTATTCTCTCTTACAAATAATAAAGCATACTTCTTGTTGGAACTGATCATTTTCATAGTTTGGTTGGAACTTACCAGTTAACTTTTCTATTTTCCTTTGTGCACGTTAATGGTGAACAATTTTCCATCCTTGACGAGTTTGTACTAGTTGGATCTTTGCATGAATATTGCATCCCGCATATACATGTAGGGAATTCCAAACACCACCCCACATATCTCAAGGGGAACTACATCGAGTTTTACTTCGGTAATAAAATAAACATTGATAGCAAACCTATTTTTGCACTATTACGTTACATTTAACTCTCCATCCTTGTTTACCCATCACAATGGATATGGGATTGGATGATCATAGACTTCCAATCTGAATTTCTTGACCAGCTTTGCTGCAATGAGATTCACCTGCGATCTTGAGTCAAACAAAGCATCAATATGTGTCTTCTTAACCTATATCTTTATGTGGAATATTTTGGTCATTTCTTTCTCTTCCTATTATTGAAGGCCACTTAGATTCACCTCCTTTTGCACTAACATATATAAAATATTCTCATCCACATTCGAGTTGATTTCAACCTAGTTGCTTGAATCAATGTGCATGATATTTTTCTTTTTATTGTCTTTGTTTTTGTTCTTTAGGATAAGCTATGGATGAAACTTCCAACATTTCTCCTTTGTATGGCTAACAATGTTACAATTGTTGCAATAGTTGTTGGGATATTTGAACTAGTGTTTCATAGATGGTGTTCTTTTATCTTTTTCCCCTTTCCACTTTTTCTTTCCCTCATTAGAAGCATCCTATTTCTCCTTCTCCTTTGATCCAATTTATTTCCCTTTCTTCAAGCCTATGTTCTCTAGGTATTGTGCCTATACACAAACCTCTTCCACCAATATGGGCATGAAAAGCCTCACTTGCTTCCTTAAATGGTTGTGTAGAACAATTGGATACTTTATTAGTACATCTAGGTTCTTTGGGTATACCCAACATTATGGCCATCTTTCTAAATTTTCTGGTGTACTCACATACAATATGCCCCTGCTTCTTACTAAAGTAGTGCGATGAGATCCACTAGTCCTCTACATACCAGATAAGTTAAAATTGTGACTTTATGAGGTTTTTAAAGTAATTCCACTTATTCATTGGAGGATATCCATCCAACCTCAAGGTTGCCATGTGGCTTTCACACCAGGTCAAGGCATGGCCCTCTTATTTTAGTTGTGCAAATGAAATATTATGTTCTTTATCAATATGATGAACATTAGAATACACTTCTAATTGCTTCAACCAATGATTTAGATTCAAAGAATCAATATCACCTTGGTATGACTTCATATTGACCTTCACTTCCATTTTTAATAGGGTATGTGAATGGTTCATGACACTCGAATTGGGTTGATCTCTTTAGGGTCCTTCAACTTGTTCTATGTTTCTTCCCAATCTCCTAATATCCCCTCTAATATGTCATATGAATTAGAACTCCCATATTCTCTAAGTAGCCTGATTTTATTATTCAGGGTTGACATGAAGAGATTCACATTACAATTAATATCTTCAACTTGTGCTTCCAACCACGAAAACCTCTTCTATGCAGGATCAGGAGGGTTATTCGCAAATTCGTTGACCATGATTAGGGTTTTATGAATTTTGTCTTAGCCGATCTAGATACCCTGAAAATATCCACAATATACTTAACTAAACCTACTATGATACCAATATGATCTGTAAACTACCATGGATATTCCACTAGAAAATTCGTCACAACAGATCTAATAAAACTATATTTAGAAATATGAAATCTACACTATAAGGGTTTATTTCTCTTTACATTTCTAGATATGTAGATTAATGTTTATTGCATACACATGAAAATTATAATTTATGTATAAAGTAAAGAACTATGAAATAAAAAATCACAAATCACAGTTTGACATAAGATATAACCTAAGAAACCCTTTCAGGAGAGAACCTAGTTGGAAAGTGAGGTTGCTCTACTCTCTTTCTCTGAATAGAGAATGGTTGTGAGTACAAACAAGTATGACATGTTGTACCTAGGCTATTAAAATGTGAAAACCCTCTATATTTTATCTCACCCTATACCTCTTGTATACTTTTCTTGTCTATGTAATAAACTCACTCGAAAATAATGGAACCCATTTTCCTCCTAGTGGTGCAGTTATAACATATCTACATAACTAAATAGTGATTAGGTTTGACTCCCTCAACTCTTAACTAGAGTTACAATATGAAACCTTCTAGAGTATTCTTAATAATAATTACATGGCTATCCCATTTTACATTAATAATGGGAGTTGATGTGGCATCCTCTCGAATTATGGTGGTGAAAATAGGAAGGTCAACTTCTGAGTGGCATAATTTTTACATACAGAATCTGATTTAGGTTATTCTTGTGGCATTGGAAAGGTCTCTGTGTTTATAATATAAAACAATGGTGATATGCTAAAGATATAAAATTTTACCCCCAAAAAAATTAATTTGATGCCTAAAAATACTCCTAAAAGGTTTTATACACCAACTTGCCAAATCACATCCTGCCAATAAAAATGGCCTTGTGAGTTTATTCCTCCACTTTTTCCACTCTAAAAGCATAGATATGGATGGAAAACAATATAATGATCTGATCCAAATCATAATTCTTTTTCAATTGGATGAAAACTCTTTAGTTAATCAAAGCTAAGTAACCTACTCTTTGACATGGAATCCTCCATGAGATTCACAATTTTGAGATAGAATGACCATTAATCTCAATCTTGACTCTATGACGCTTTAGCCAACTTATCCTAATAAATTAATGGTTCATTTATTTTATATGTTTCTATGTTTTCTCATATCATTAATTTAATTCTCACTTACCTTGGCCTTATCTATAGTCACATGGGAAATGGATATCCAACTTGATAGCAACTCATTAAGATCAACTCTTTTGACATTTAGTCATGAATCTTCAGTGATACATAGTATAACACTATCCACATCAACCTAATTTCCTTTTTATTTTCTATTTATTATGGATATTTTCATTGATTATGAGAAGTATACTCTAATTCAACCACCTCTTCTATGAGGTCAATAATAAATTCAACACCTTAAGGCTAAAACATGCTCAAGACTTGTTATAGTATCATTTCTCACCTCTATATACCTGATGCTCTATGTTATGGCCTTGGTCATCCCTTTCCCTTCAGACTTGGTCCTTTACCAAAAAAAAATTATTTTGAATTCCATACGCGACTCTTCCCTCTCAAAAGCACGTGCACACGCGGTTCCAGTTATACCCAACCCGCATATATAATTTAAAATATAAAATTCCTTATTTTCTCAGTGGGGTTTACGGGTTACACCGGAAGCCTACCTAGAGGAGCCCATGGCCAAACTGTTTCCCAACTAAAAAAAATATTTTGAGGAAGTATAAATACACCTCAATGGAAGACCTAAAGAAGAGAGAGAGAGATATGTATTGATACTATAGCCATTTAGTCCCTGATCAAGTCTGAATTATCCCTGTGCCTCCTACACTTTCCAGATTGTGAAAACCCTTGTTTCCCTCATAGAGATGTTCAACCCTCTTATGTGACATTCTTGTGTATGCTCAAGGAAGGATATTTTTGAGGCTTGGGTTGGACGGATCCGGAGGATGATTTCGCTTGGAGTCGTGGCTGAATCAGGTGGTATTCCTCCACACATATTTGCATACATCAACAAGGAATCTCTATCCCATTCCTAATGTTGTGATAGTTAATTCTTTATAAATGTTATGATCTTGTTATGGTTTATTTCATGTCATTTTTCTTATAAACTTATATGATCTAACACTGACATCTTGAACATGCTTTCAATTACTACTAGTCTATGTGCTTTTCTTGAATGAGTTGTAGGTTTTTAAGCACTTGGAGAAGAAGAGGGTTTGAACCCTACGGGATCGCCTTCAAACGTAGTACCTATGAGTAAGGCCTCTTCTCCCATTTTTACTAGTTTAAGCATTATAAATGTATATTTTCTTTCTTCTTGTTGTTGTGTGCCTCTTGCTCTGTTGGGGTTCTCAACCCAGACCCTAGGGTAATTCATCCCATAACAAGACTCCCTACGGTATAATTTTTCTTTGTAGGTTCTTTAACTTTTTCATTCTCTTCCTTCACCACTAGATATTCACTCTTATCATTTTATTTAGTAGCAAACTCCTCATATTCAATCAAATTGAGGACTTCATTGGGTGATATTATACTTTGTTGATATTTTTGTTGACCTGAAATATTATTTTCTATTTATATTGATCACTAGTTGGAGTCTTACCATGTCCTAATTCTTTCTTGGATTCTTCCTATTGAAACCTTTCTTCCTCTCATATTCTTTTCTTCTTCCTCTATCAATCTTTGTTTTTATTCTTCTTCTATATTTCTCTTCTCCTCTTGCAATTTATTTTTAGCACCTTAACTCTTATTATTCAACTTTCCTCTCAAGCACATATTGAAATTAAATTTATTATTTTTATTTCATGTTATATTCTTCCTCTTACATTTTTTCTCTCTCTATGCTTCCAAGTATTTCTCCTTCTTCTCATCTTCAAATGTTATCCTTCTCCTTCTAACTATACTTGTCCAAGTTCTTCCTCTTGCTTTATTCTGAGCTCCTCTTCTATTACTTTATTGTTGTTGCATTGTTTTTGTATAATTTTCTCATATTTTATGACCTTATATTCATCATATTCTTTCTATGTCATCTCCTCCAACCTTTTAGCTTCTTCAACTTATTTACTAACTCTTTTTACCTCACCTAGTTCCCTAGTTATCTTCTCCATTTTTGCATTCATAGGAAAAGTTTTAAAAGATATTAGATGAGGATTTTTCCTCTTTTCCAAATCCTCATTCCAATCATGTGAATTATCTATGAATAATTCATCTTCTTGGCACTCATGACTATATGGACAAGAAAAATATATTTTATCATAGTGTTTAGTCACCAAGCCTTTGGGGTCATGTCTTTCATATTATCTAAGTGAATGTATATTCAAGGTGACTATCCACTTATTTTATTGCATGATTTGGGTACTTTATGAAGTGATGGCCTAGACTAAAACCATAAGGAATAATTTTCCTCATTCAACAATTATAAAGCATTGAACTCTTGAAGGACATTTTGATAATATATTTCACCTAAAACAATCTTGTTTGATACATACTTAGGAAAAATATGAGATGTTATAGTTGCACCATAAATCCTTAAAAATCTCATGTCCTTTTGCAGGTACCAATTACCAATATAATTTATGAGCTTGTTGGATTAATTGTTCAATCTCAGGCATTCTCTACCGAAAATAATGGTGTATATTGATGTTATGAACAAAGTTCATATACACAACAAAATGCTCCAAAGATCTGAAATTATAAATATCCATGATAGGAAAAATATATTTATATAATAAGTGTACAAAAGATATGAGATATGATATGATATGTTATGGATACAAATTAGGGCCCGCTTATATAACTAGGTAGGTGCCCCTTCATGAATGACCGTGTCCTTAGAGACATGCTTTTTCATAAATAATAATTATTAAATTAATCATTATTACTATATATATATATATATATATATATATATATATATATATATATATATATTATTCATAACATTGTTGTCCCCTTTAGAAAATATTGTTTCTCAAAACTTATTGTTTATAAGGTGTATCATATATTTCTTTTTCTTGTAATTTATTTCTATATTTCATAGTTCTTCAATTTGTCATCTTCGAAAAGGGATAAATAAAATTGTCAAATTGAACCTTTTGGTTATCAGAAACTTGTGATGAATTGTTATCATAAGACTCGATTGTGAAGACAATAATATTGTTTGGAGCATAAGTCTGTTGTTTATGTTTTGAATGATAAAAATACACAGATTGATTGATATGTATATTCTTAAGATTTGGATTTCGATAAGGAGTTATTGTAATTTGATCTCGCCTTAATTTGTTTGTGGTGATTTATTGTTTTATTGGCGGTATCTTATTTCTTTCAGGTACAAAGTTCGCTTGATTAATTGAGATATCTTCACTTGAAATTTCCCTTTCTTGAACTGTAATTTCTGAGTACAACCTCACTTCAGCTAGTTTATCCTCTTATTGAGTTGTAATATTGACTAGATCGATATTCATTCCTTTTCCTTTAAACTAGATTGTTACCTCTGAAGTCTTCGATGCTTCTTTTTGAATAAGTTGTTCCAACTTGTGTTTTTTGTGATACCTCAAATTTATGTTCTAGTTTTGGTTGATTTTCCTCTAGTCCTTTCATTTGCATCTACTCATTACCTTGACATTCTTCTGTATTAAATAATTTTACACATATTAGACAACATAATTCAAAATTCTTATAAATCCACACATATTCAATGTATGTTTTACAAAATAGACATCTAATCCAAAATGTTGAGTTATATGTGGAAATCATCTTCCAGTCTTTTTTGAATTCCTTTCTCAAATTATAATAGTTCAAAAACTTTTATTACAACTTCTTCAACATTTTTTTTAATATATAATTTACAATAAATAATACCTTAATTTAAAAATTTCTCAAATATCCTTTATTTTCCTCCATTTTATTGGGCTCATAAAAATACACTAAATATCAAATATAATATTCCTTTTTACTCTTTGAAAATATAATAGTTTATTCTCCCCTTTGAATTTTCAAGAATTTATTTTGTATCATTAATTAATACCCTTTAATAAAGTTATAATAAAACTTTTGGATATAATTGTTTGGTTGCACAATTTTAAGTAGACTTATCATCACGATTATGTAAATAATAGGATAACGTTATTCAAGTGGTTCGACTTGTGGTTGTACATAGTATGGTCCATCATAAAATTGATTTTTTTCACAACACCATCTCTAAGTTAATTATTAATAAAAAGCTCTGGATGGTTGATGAGACAACATATGGCGTGGCAACAAGTGTTGTGGGGTACAAAGAATTGCATAATGAATTTTGGAGAAGCATGATGTTAAAACGTACATTACAGGAGGGCGGTAGTACACGATAGAGAGAAAAAGGCACTGATATGAGGCAAGGGAAACAATAGCTATTAAATTGTTATGGGCATACACATCTACATTTGGGTAGAAATTTCAATAACCGAATTCAATGGAACAGATAAAATCAGAAAAAGTGTTTGAAGTTAAATGATTTGTTTTTTCTTGAATTTTAATTATCGTGGAATATGTAACGAAAATTTTTTAATGGTTGATTATTTGATGGAATACTCTATTGTGTTGGATTATTCAACATTTTTCTATAATCCCCTTGTTGTCGAATAACTGATGAGAATTCTTTTATCATTGGATATTTGATGCTATATCCAATATGAAAATGTGTTGTCCAATTTCCAAAATAATGACAAATAACTGTTGCATAACGTTCAATTCCACCATTAATAGATTTTTGCGCTAACAACATCTAATATAGAACCAATTTATGACGATTAGTTTAACTAATTAAAATAAATATAACATTAATATTATAATTAAATATAATATTATTAATATATATTAATATTAATATCTATAATATATTAATATTAATATAATAGTATATGATTATAATGTAAATTATGTATATAAAGTTATTAAATACATTATTATAATTATAATAAATGTGTGTAGAGGCCCTAACATCATATAACTTTGACATAGTACACACACACACACACACATATATATATATATTAGTTGTGATTGTTTTGAAAGGTTGTAGGATTATTTTGAGGTTAATTTTTGAACAAAATCATCACTGAAAGTTTGGTGAAAAAAAATGTCACACAACATTCCTCACGGAGACCAAGAATGCGTGGGATTGGCATCAAGGCTTCCAAGGATGGAAAATGTTATTTCCCTTGTAGAAATTGAAAGTGCTTGAGGCTAAGGAAAATTATAATAAAATCAGCAAAAAATAATTGTAGAGAATATGGACAAGCTGAAGGCAGACATGAATATCATCCATTTGTAAGTTATTTATTATATATATGTCTTTTTTCTTGTAGATTTTTTTTTTCAATGTTTATATGTATATTCTATTTTAGATTGTATGTATTTGTATTGTAATTAATTTTATTAACTTTATATTTTAAATGTATTTTATAATATTCTTTTCGGAGGTGTTTGAACTATGTTGTCATCTTGGTGTGGACTAGAAATATTATTCGATTATTTTCGTTAGGGTCGATTAAGGGGTTAGGTTGAGTTAGGGGTTAATAACTTTATGGGATTAGGGATAAGAAGTTATTATTTAAGGGTTTAGGGGTTAGGGATTAAGATTTTAAGGGCTTAAGGGAATGGGGTTAAGGTTTTAGGGGGTTAATTTGGACCTAGAGGACTTAGAGGTTAATCATGGGTCTTTTATGGAGAATTATTAATAATTTTTAAAAGTATATTATGCAAAGTATGAAATTAAGAAAGAATATGACATTACAATATGATGAATGTAAAATAATATCAAATATGTTTCTTACTATGGTTGTGACTATATATCTCAGAAAGTGTCTCACTTCCTACATGTGAAGAAAATTAATATCTTTCTTATATTTTTTCAACATATTCTTAAATATCTTCATAGATTGCACAATAATCATCATTGATTTTTTGTCTTTGCTTCTTGGTCTCACCTATATTGTATTTATCTTTGTCTTTATTGTCTTTTGTTTTCCTTATATGTTATATTTGTAAACTGTTGTTATATCGACAATTCAATAATTTCTATATATACTAATATTACTTTATTGATTGTAATTGTATAGTATCGCCTCCCTAGGGAATTTCTCGAATAGGAAGAGGTGGTTGTAGTACAAGCAGCTATTCAAGAAAATGGATTGATCAATATTGAGGATCAAGCTAATAATCCAATGGAAGAAGATAATGATGTTGATAATGTAGTTGAAGAAGATGGGAAAAATAGATCGATCTAGGAGACATTTAATAATGTTGGAATGGATGACACTGAAAACCAATATGATGACCATGCTTTTGATTTACCTATACTTGAGAGGGCAAAAAAACATCTTTATGAAGGCTCAAAAACATCTCTTCTCTCTTCTGTATTGTTGCTAGTCAACCTAAAGGTGGTGAATGGTTTGTCAAACACATGTGTGACACAACTCCTAAGGTATGTAATATATTTTGTGACATTTAGTACTATATACATGATAAATGAATTATTTTTCCGTTGTTTTTAATGTTAGTATGTTAATATGCATCGTTTCAATAATTTGTAGCATTTGGATGCAATATGTATGATTAATATTTTTTAGTACATTAACCAATACTATTTTTTTGTATGTTGTAGATTATTAGGTGAATTTATGTTACCACAGTCAAATGTTTTACCTCGTACGTACCAAGATTTACATGTCGTTATGAAATATATTGGAATGGAGTATCAAGTTATTCATGCATGCCCTAATGATGATATTCTCTATTATAAAGAGCATGAGTTGAAAGACAAATTCCCAAAATGTGATGAGAGTAGATATAAAACCAATAAAGTAACAAAAAAGTGCCTTGTAAGGTTCTTCGTTATATTCCCATAATTCCATGTCTACAACAATTGTTCAGGCGCAAAAAACGTAGCAAAAATTTTGGATTGCCATGCAATGAATAGAAGTGAAGATGGCGTTCTTTGAATGCCTGCATATGGATCTTCATTTAGGAATATAGAGGAAAAGTGGCTAGATTCTAAAAGAGAACCTCACAATCTTAGGCTTTCATTAGCAGTTGACGGTGTCAATCCATTTGGATACGACATATCTACATACTTGATGTGGGCCAGTTTTGTTATCAACAATAACATTCCTCTATGGAAATCAATAAAGAGGGAGCACTTAATGTTGACAATGATTGTTCCAAGTATTAGTGTGTTTAGAATAAATTTTTTTAGCACAATAACATCTCATTTTTCTTGTTTGTTTCATAATTATGTCCTATATTTTTTTGTTAATTTACTCATATATGTTAAATTATGCCTTATAATTATGTATTATGAAAATTTTTATTTACTCATATATGTAGTAATTATGTATTGTATGTTCAATCAATTAGGTAAGTACCAGGTCAAAGATATGAATGTATATATCGAGCCTCTTATTGTTGAGTTAGTGGAGTTATGGAAGGGTGACACTATGTATGATATCTCTAGACTGTAGTTTCACAAATGGAATTTGAATTCCATGCAATGCTTGTATGGACAATTCACGATGCCCCAGGACTAACACATTTCTGTGGTATGTTATAACGCTTCCCTGCACTTGCATAGTGTTTAATTTTTATGAAGTTCATTTCAAGTATGTTTTTTAAATAGTTTGACCTTCATTGTACATACTTAAAATAATTGATATAAAATTATTCCATTTTTTGCAGACCTTCAAACAAAAGGTAAATTTTCTTGTCCAATTTGTGGTCCTTAGATGAAATCTCTCCGTTCAAGAAGCTTAGGGAAGGATGTGTTTGATGAGTATAGGCACTTCATTTATAAGAACCATAGGTACTGAAGTGCTGAAAATATATTTTCAATGGGAAAGAAGAGACTGGATGAAGACCACAAATAATGACACCTCGCGCATGGAAGTTGCAAAATAATAGTCACTCAAGGTATGGATCGAATTGTAAATGTATCAATATCCATGATATGTTTGGATTATTTTATATTTTTATGACATTTTCCTCATTGTACTATTCAAAAGGTTATATTGGTGTTATATTATATTTAACTATGATTCGTGTTGTAGGTCGTGAAGGAATTAATAACAGGGAAATTCCACGAGAAATGCAAAGTTATCCCAAGAAATTCAATAGAAAACCCTACTATGAGCACCTATAAATTGTTCATATTTTTTGATACAATACACATTGGGAAGAATGTAACATAGACCTTATGGAAAATATTAGATGGAAGGAGAGATAAAGAAAAATAAATTCAAGATTTGTAATGACATTAAGGATGCTGACCTTGCATTGCAAAGTGTCATTCATTCAAATAGAGATGGAGACGACGAAAATATAAGCACCCTTCCATGGTTATTGCTACATGTCATTTTTTCACCATGACATTTGACAGTCAAAATGGATCTATCACCATCCATACTCATGCTTCCTAGCAAGTCAAACATTCATATTCCTTGACCAAGTCCTGAATTTTGGGAAAATGACTCTTTAAAATCTTAAGAATCACTTGCGCACCTTTTTCCGTCATTTCCAGCACATGCTCAGATATTACAAATATTCCTTGTGGAATTTTGCGCTTTGTTTTCCACTAAAACCTGTGCACCCTACTTCAGGAAAAGTAAAAGATAAAATTAACATCTAGAAGCATAGTTGGACGAATATTCTCCAAATAGAAGCCTTTGAGTCATATTAGTTCAATCCAAATCCCTCCAATCATGGAACTAATTCCCTTGGATCAAGGAATCCTAATCCCTTCATTTGTGGATCTCACCCCTCTTTGGTGGATCTGGAACCTCCTTAGTTTCTCCTATAAATTGAGCTGAGACTTCAGGATTAGGGGTCTTCACTTATGGTAATCTTATGCTAGTAATTTTTAGAGTGGAAAACTTGTTAAACCAAGATTGGGAGGCACACGGGAGGAACCTATACAACATCAAGGCTTGGTTGTAATATTTCTTTTTTATTCCTGAATAATACATTTGGATACCTTTCTCATTGTGTTGTTTTCATATTCATTAAAGCAATTCTATTTCTTAATCTCCTTGATCATTAAGTTAAGCTAGTAGTTATATTATCATTATACTATAGATGTTTTTTATTCTTTGCATGTTTATGGTTGTAGGTTTCTTCTCAGCATTGAAGAAATTATTTGGGACAAAAGGCAAGGTCTTCACCAAGCATCTTGTTGAAAGCCTTAGGAGAATCACTCTCTCTTTTCTGGTTTTGATAACCTGAATTCCAATAGCTAAGGGAAAGAGATATTATTATGTCTGTTTGTTTCTATTTATATGTTGGGATACTAGGGAGATCACTCTTGTCTGCAAGAGGGATTTATCCAAGTAACAAATTGGCGACCATACTGGGGAACGATTTAGTTCTCTCAGTTCACTTTGGTTTAGATTTCCTATTTTTCTAGTTTGATTCATTCTGATTGTCGTTGGGTTTATGAAATTTTAGATCCTCTGAGTTAGAATGCCTTGTTTTTATTTTTTTAAGTTTCTCGCCCCTGCGCAGTTCTGTTTCAGAAACAGAGCGCATAGTTGCACAATTCACAGTTTAACATTGTGCACATGTGCATTGGTTTTCACTGGTTACCTGTGCACCCCCCGAGAATTTTTGAAAAAATGAATTTTCTCTCAACCAAAGTCTGATGTTTAATTTCTAAAGGTTTATTTTTACTTATATCAACCCTTAGAGAGTCTATTTGTGAACTCATTTTAATTTCCTTAGTGTCTATTTTGAGAAACTATCCCTTTTCCATATTTTGGGTAGGGTTTTCCCTGGTTTGTTGAATTGCTTTGTTTGGAAAGATAGATTGACTACCCAGATCACTATTTTCTGTCTTTTTCTTCCAGATCTACCAGGTGTCTTGTTAGTCATGCTTTTTTGGGTAATTTTTTTTTCTCATTTGCAAAGGAACACTTATAGATAAGTGAAGTAGGATTTGTCTCGAAAAAGTAGTATTTTCTGAAATTGCTAATGTTTGTTAAGTGAAAAACGATTTATTTTGATTTCAGCTGGAAGTAGTCACGAAAATGCACTCATAGTTATCATTGGTTAGATCATTAATTAAGAGCTTTCATTTTTGAAATTTTTTTTATAATTTTTAAGTTTTTGTAGTTTTCTTTGATTTTGAAGAATTGAAAATTTGTTTGTAATTAAAATTGTATAGTTGTAGGTTTTAACCCTGTACATAAATTATCTGCAAATGAATCTTAAAAACAGAAAATAAACAATAGCGAGAGAATAAAACATAAAACATATATACACAAAGATTTTCCCCTGGATCCCAAATCGAGACTACCGACTTGATTTTACATTATGTTCCTTTTAGTGTTACAACACATATATATACATGTTGAAGCATTCATAAACCCCAATCCACTAACACTGGATTAGAACATAACCATAGTTCCCTTGACCGGATCTACAAAATACCAGGGGCCAAAAACCATCATGTCCCAAAACCATGTGCAGGACCATGCACAAAACCATGGGCGCGTGCGACTAATCGTGGAAAGAATATAACACATACCCAATAATATTTTGGCTTGGAATCAATGAAAATTTTCATTACAAGTGTTATTGGTCATGATTCAAAGTGAAATTAATTTATTAATGAAAAATGAATTTTTTAGGGCTTTTTAGGGAATTTGCATTCTTTTTTAGTTCAAAGAACCTCGTGCTTCCCCTTAAATAGGAACTCATTGAAATGAATAATTTCATGTTCATTGTTGAATGCATTTAGAGGTTTTTTTTAGTCAGTCACAACATCATTAAATTTCATTTCCACACCCCTCTGCATAAACAACAATCAAATTAATACAATGCTAATTAAAATAAATTTAGATGCTTTTACGATTTCTAGGTTCTTTCCACCAATCTAGCTCAGGATTAGTGCTTTGGAATAGGGAGTAATTAAATTTCCAAAGAAATTAAAAAAAAAATAGCATCTTATGGTAGGGAAAAACCCAATAGTTGCAATTTTGCTATGGGAAGCACTTCTTAAAAGAGTCAAGCACGAGGTCATGTCAGACCCAGTGGAGTAATCATACCTACTCCATTGGTAAATATAGAAGATGTGCACATATTATAAATGGTAAACCTTTTATTAACCATTTTCGAGGAGCCTGGGATCACTTGTTAGTAAACCTTGTGTTTACCATGTCAAGGAACTTTCAAGGGGATTGAGCTTTGATACTCGGCCCTTACATGTATATTGGCCCATAGATTTTCCCCCTAGGTTGAATTGTCTCACTTGGTAACCTTAGTGGCTATAATATTAGGAGTTTTCCCAAGTTGACAGTGGAGGGAAGGTCTCACTGTACTTGGAGTCGACGTTGACTAGACTCACTTGGATTTTCTGGAGGGTTGTCTTCACTTCAAGATGGCATAGTGGAGTTACTTGCACCAGAATATTTCATTAAATAGGTTGTCAAGGTAACTGTTCCAACCGCTAGTGTTCCACATTGATCTCTGCGAGGTTGGATTTAATCACCAACTAGTGATTTTATTGTGGAAACATATTGTTTGTGTGTCATTTTCCTCCTAGATTTTGCAGTGCATGTTCAATTTTTTGGTTAATTTTAGAGGCCTTAGGTGTGATTTATTGAATTTTTTTGATTTCATGTGTTAAATTAATTAATTGTGGCTGAATTACCGAGACATTCACATAGAATGCAAGGGAAACCCCTTGAATATACACCCAGTCAATTGGAAAAGATCAAAACTGAAAGGAGTCAATCAACTGGAGCCAGGTCTTTTGAACAAGAAGAATCATCTATCATAATACATCCTAATTTTGAAATTAATAGACCTCAAATATTTCAAACGGAACAAGATCAACCATAAATTTCTGAAGTAGTTATAGTAGAATATGTCATTGGTGAGTTCTCATATACACAACTTACTAAACCAGAAATATCTAAACCTGAGTTTGATTCCATGTCATCTGAGTCACCTTCGAATGTTATAGCCCGTACTCTTGTTCGTCCTCGTTAACCTAGAGCAAAACTTCTCATCATTGAGAATCTTCCTCTTGGCCTTATTAGCACTGAATAAATCACTAACGAAGTAGAAGAAGCTAAAATTCCCTCTCTTCAAGTATATTTAAATTTAAGGCCTGGTGAACCAAACTACCCATTATATTTTCCTTTTACTCCTTTTCAACTGGATCCTTGGTATCTTCAATTTGCCAATTTTTTACATTCTTTTGGTTACAGAAATCCACGTCGTTGAATCCAATTTTACTCTTTACCTAGGTATAATACATCTGACATGGCTTCTGAAAGCATGTCTACTGATTCATCCATGTTTTCATCATCTCCAAAAAAAAATTGTATGGTGGTCCTTCTGTTCCTACTAGGTTCCAGTCACTTTCTGGAACATTTTCAGGAGCATCAACTGGATTATTTGAGTCTACCACCCAACCTTTGACTATGGACCATGTTTATATGTTTTCCGGGAATACCTCTCAAGCTAGCTCTTCAGGTGGTTACATTACGCCTGGGGGCAACAGCCTCTTCTGGGACAAAAAACTCTTTTGGTAGGACAACCTTTCACTCAAACTTATCCTACGATTGTAGGGTAACCTATTCCTGGTCATTATCAGAGTTATGGTCCAATGCCTCAAACTGGTTATGGTCAACCTTATGCGTCACAATAATGGGAACTCCTTATCCA
Organism: Pinus albicaulis; assembly: GCA_034641835.2. NCBI lineage: Eukaryota > Viridiplantae > Streptophyta > Pinopsida > Pinales > Pinaceae > Pinus > Pinus albicaulis. Next base: position 915,834,744 of record CM076584.1, read on the forward strand.
AGGATGAACACTATATGGAATCCCTCGTTTACTCAAAAACCTTTGCAACCTACCCCACAAATGCCTTATAATCAACCTACTCAGCCACTTTGTTATGAAACTAGCTCCAAAAATAGAAGAAAAAAGAGATCAATGCCTTAGAAATCAACCACTTTGAGGGGGAAACCTCCAATACATTACATAAATGAACAATTCTTAGATGATACAAATGACCAAACCCTCTTTCTATATATAGGAGTCCATGGGGTCACAATATAATCCTAGCCAACCTAATAATAATAGTGTAAGGGCACAATATTAACAATATTTGGGGTACAGGGGTACAACAATAATAATAAGGGGGTTGCACTAACAACAATAAGGGACTATACTAGTAATATAGGGACCTAAAATGCCCCTCTCCTTCAAAAAAGTGTTGTCCTCAATGCTTGAGTAGATCCAGATGCTTCTGAATAAAATTATCATCCTCCCATGTCGACTCTTCAGTGGGTAAGTTCTTCCATTTGATGAGATACTCTGAAATTGATCGATTTCGTAACTATCGAGTTCTTGTTTCCGTGACTGCTTCGGGTTCCAATACGATTTTTCCTTCCTCATCAAGTTCTGGAAATATTGTTTGAACTGGAATTTTTCCCCTATAATCTTCTTTCAGCATGAAACATGGAAAACTGGATGCACTCGCGAAGAAGCAGGAAGCTCCAATTTGTATGCCATAGTACCAATATTTTGCAACACCTTGTAAGGACCATAGTACTTTGGTGATAATTTATTATCCTTCTTAGCTTTGTTTAGGGACATTTGTTTGTATGGTTGTAGCCGTAAAAATACCCAGTCTCCTACATCAAAACTTCTCTCACTGCGATGTTGATCTACCTGTTGTTTCATTTGATTTTGTGCCAAATTTAGGTTATCGTTTAAGAGTTGGATAACTTCTTTTTGGTGGTCAATGTGATATTTCACTGCTTGAACCTTAGAATTTTTTCTTAAATAAGATGTGATGGATGGTGGATGATATCCATAAAGTGCCATAAATGGGGTCATTTTTGCTGCAGTATGGAAGGAAGTGTTATACCACCATTTAGCGAGAGGTAACCAATTGACCCATTATGTTTTCTTATCAGATACAAAACAACAAAGATATCCTTCCAAACATTTATTCACTATCTCAGTTTTACCATCGGATTGAGGATGATAATATGAGCTATGAGCTAGTTGAGTACCCAAAAAAGAAAATAATTATGTCCAAAAATTTACAGTAAAAATGGGATCTCTGTCACTTACAATAATCTTTGGGTTTCCATGTCACTTTTGAATTGTTTCCATAAATGTAGTAGTAATTGTACTTTCTTTAAATGGATGAGATAATGCACAGAAGTGTGCACACTTGGTAATTCTATCAACTACCACCATGATGACACTCTTTCCTTCGGACTTAGGTAAACTTGTGATAAAATCCATTTAAATCTCCTCCCAACATTGACTTGGAATGGATAAAGGTTGTATAATATCCAGGGTCTCAATTGTATCATCTTTACCAAACATTCTGCCACCAACTTTTGAATATTAGATTTAAGGCCATCCCAAAAAAAATCTTTCTTCACCCCATGGTAAGTTTTTAAAAATCCTGAGTGTCCTCCTAAAGGATAAGTGTGCAATTCCAAAAGAATATTTTTTTTTAATTGGGAATTATTACAAATATATAAGCGATATTTGTACCATAAGGAATCATTTTTCCAACTAAATGTATCAGATGTAATAGGATCTTGCTACAAATTTTGAATGAGTGTCCACACTTCTTCGTCCTTCTTCCATTCATCCCTTGCTTCGGTTATCCAATCTGGTTGGATAATAGAAATGGCACAAAGCAATGCTTCCACCTCTTCATCCTTTCTTGAGAGTGCATTTGCAAAAACAATTAGCTTCCATTTTTTGTAGATGATTTCAAAATCATAACCCAACATCTTTGTGACCCATTTTTTTTTCTCTTCTAAAGACAGTCTTTGTTCCAAAAAGTGTTTAAGACTATCATGATCTATTTTTACCTTGAAGGTAAGGTCGCCATTTCTTTAGTGCATGAAGTATTGCCAAAATTTCCTTCCCATAAATAGCTTTATGTAAATACTTTCCTTTGATTGGACTACTTTCAAAAGAAATGGGTCTTCCTTCTTGCATTAAAACAACACCAATTCCATTTCTTGAGGCATCGCATTCCACAATAAAGGTTTTTGTGAAGTCTGGCGTAGCTAAGACTGGTGCTAGGCACATTGCCTCTTTAAGATGATCAAAGGCCTTAGTTGCTTCAGGAATCCATGAAAATGCATCTTTCTTCAATAATGTTGTTAGAGGTGCTGCTATTCTCCCATAATTCTTTAAAAACTTGTGATAATACCCTATTAACCTAAGAAATCCTCGCAAATTCTTTATGGTTGTGGGGACTTTCCATTCCTTAATGGATTTAATTTTGTTAGGGTCTACCTTAACACCCTCGTGAGATATAATATGACCCAGATATTCCACCTCATGTACTCCAAAGAAACATTTGGATGTTTTTTCATATAATTGTTTCTCCTCCAATAGTTTTAGCACCCTGTCAACATGTTGAACATGATCCTTCCAAGACCTGCTGTAGATTAGTATGTCATAAAAAAATACTAGCACAAATTTTCTAAGGAAGGGTTTGAAAATGGAATTCATCAACCCTTGAAATGTAGAAGGTGCTTTGGTAAGGCCAAAAGGCATGACCAAAAATTCATAATGACCCTCATGAGTTTGAAATGATATTTTTGGAATATCTTTAGTCTTCATTCTAATTTGATGATATCCTGAACGAAGATCCAACTTGGTAAAATAAATTTCTCCATTTAATTCATCCAATAATTCATCAATCACAGGAATGGGAAGTTTATATTTAATAGTGAGCTTATTGAGCTCCCTATAATCCAGACACATGTGCCATGATCAATCCTTCTTGTGCACCAATACTAGTGGAGCAGAGAAAGAACTTTGACCTGTTGAATTATACCAGCCTCTAACATTTTTGCAATCATACATTCAATTTCGCTCTTTTGGACATAAGGATATCTGTAAGGCCTGATGTTTGGAGGGACACTTCCTGGAATCAAATGAATAGCATGATCATGATCACGAATAGGTGGGAGTCCATTGGGAGTTTCAAACACCTTAGAATGATTGTCTAAGACTTTTTGGAGATCTGGAGAAATAATTGATTTTGAAGTTGGAACTTCTAGTGAGCATAATTGTGAAATTACACATTGTTGTTCTTTCTTCAAAAAATTTTTCATGACATTAGATCTTATTATCTTTCCCAGATTCCCTACTATAAGCCATAATTCGACTTCCTTTCCTTTCGAAAAAAAATTCAAGAAAATCTCTTGAAAATAAAAGGCTACCATCCCTAAAGATTGTAACCATTGTACTCCTAATACAACATTAGCACCTCCCTTTGGAATAGAAATCATTGGTCTATTCAATACATATTCCCCCATGGTTAGCTTGATATTATGGAATTTTCCAGAGCTATTTATAGTTCCTCCATTTGCAACCATCACTTGACATTCTGGTTTTGGGTATATGAAACAATTCAATTCCTTAGCTACCCTACAATGAATAAAATTATAGGTACTACCTGAATCAATAAACAATATTACCTTTTTGTTCTTGATATGTCCATCTAACTTGAAAGTTTGAGGAGTGGTAATTCCTACCAATGCATTACACAATATGGTCGGACTCATTTCTTCTTCTTCTAGGTTTGGTTCTTCATGTGTATCCTCTTCTTTTGAAGCTTCTTGTTCATTTTATTCCTCCTCTTCACAATCTATGTAAAATAATTTCTTCTCAGCACACTTATGACCTTTAATGTATTTTCTATCACAACTATAGCAAAGCCCTTTTTCTATTTTTTCTTCCAATTGTTGTGGTATCAACCTTGTAGGTTATGGAATTCTAGGATTAGGAACACTTCCATCCTTATAGATGTGAGTGGTAGGCTTCCTTGTCGCCATAATTTTACATTCAATATTTCTTGCCAACCTAAATGCCTTCTCCAATGAATCAGGTTCCCAAACGCGAACCTCATGTTGGATGTTATCCTTTAAAGTCCCTATGAAGACATCAATCTTGTGTTCCTTTGGAATATCAGTTACCCTTATATTCAATTTTTGGAAGTCCTCAATGTGCTCCACCACTAAACCCTTTTGTTTGAGAGAAGTTGTTGCTCTTTGTATCCTCATAATGCGCTATCGTTTCCTCTATAAAAATTGACCAAGTGAAAAAAATTTTACTGGAGAAAAGCCATCGATACCATAAAAATGCATTCTATTCTAAATGTAAAGTTTCAATGTGTACCTTTTGTGTGTTTTTCACATTATTGAGATCAAAATATTGCTCCATCTGTAGTATCCATGTTATGGGATCCTTGCCATCAAACTTCCTCATATCCATCTTTGGTATATGGTGGTTATTCCATCCAGCATTAGAGTTTATGAATTCACGATTAACATTATTTTGTTCTCATCATGAGTTTCCTCTACTATCTTTTTGCCATTAGGAAACATTTCTTGTATCAACTATGTCAAACCTTCCATGTTCGATTTTAGATCATTCTTTATGTTTTCCATGTTGTCTTTCATTTTTTCATCGATCTTAGCTTCCATGTCATCCATCTTAGCTTCCATGCCATCCATCTTAACTTCCATGCCTTTCTTAAAACCATCCATCTTATCTTCCACGCTTTTCTTCAAAACTTCCATTTCATTTTTTTTTTATCTTTGCGAGAGCGAAATTTGGTGCACTTGCTCTTGTAATTTTGACATGTCATGTTGCAGTTCTTCGTCTTCATGGGTCATATTAGAGAATTTTGAAGGCTTAGTTGGTGTTGAATTATTTCTAAGGGGAATTTTAGAAGCCAATAATGATATATATTCTACAATATGCCCTTAGAATCAATTCAAACTTATTTTTCAAACAAGACTTATGCAATTCGAAAAAAAATACACACCTTTTTCTTGATTTTGAGGAGCTCGATATTGAAACTGAATTATCTCTGTGATTTTAGATATTCAATATTTGAAATTTGATCCTGAAGTAGCCCTCTGAATCTTCTTTAGGCTGCCACAGGTCTGACCTGATTTTGATTCTTCAAGGAAAAGTTATCCAATGACTTAATTATGGACTGGTTCAGTAGAGATAACTTATACGGTGTGCCACGTGTCATTGTTCCCTCCTTCGGCTCTGAAATTGATAAAAATGAAACTAAATTCCATGTACTTGCGGCCACTTTTTATAGAATTCCAATCCGATGCTCAGAGAGAGAGTTATGACGATTTTCCCACGGTCACCTCTTTGAGATGAAACTCGAGAGCCTGAAAAAACCCTAACATTCACAGATCATATCTCTAAAAATGTTGTGAACCAAGATATTAAATTTTTACATGAGTTTCCTCAGGATTGCAGATTCACTCTGTGAAAATTTCAGCTTCTGACCCTACGTAGAAAGAAAGTTATAGTTAAAATTCCACGATAGCCTATTTTAGGTGAAATTCGAGAGCCTGAAAAAGCCCTAACTTCCAAAGATCATATCTCCAAAAATATTGTGAACCAAGATCTAACATGTTTACATGACGTTCCTTAGGATTTTGGCTTCGCTCTGTAATAATTTCAGCTTCTGAACCTTCGTAGAAAAAACATTATAGAGAAAATTCCACAATGACCTGTTTGGAGTAGCGAAACCCTAGAATCCAAAGCTCTGATACCAAATGTTATGAAACCAGCTCCAAAAATATAAGAAAAGAGAGATCAACACCTTAGAAATCAGTCAATTTGAGGGGGAAACCTCAAATACATTACATAAATGAAAAATTCTTGGATGATACAAATGACCAAAACCTCCTTCTATATATAGGAGTCCATGGGGTCACAATATAATCCTAGCCGACCTAACAATAATAATGTAAGGGCACAATAATAACAATATTGGGGTTACAGGGGTACAAAAATAACAATAAGGGGGTTGCACTAACAACAATAAGGGACTATACTAGTAACATAGGGACCTAACATACTTGGACAATTTGGTTACACCCAAGTCTAACAACCTGTTCAAGGTTCACTTCAAATTACACTAGGGGCATCTATGCCAAGTAGTCAGCAGGGTGGCCCGAGTACTCCTAGTACTCATGTGCAACCTACTGTGCAAACATCTGTTCAGCAACCAGGTATACCCATCCCAGGAGTTTCTCAAGTTTTTGTTACTACAACCCTTCAAATGTCAACGCCAACTGTTACAAAAGCTATACCTCAGGCTATTATTCATCAAACCAGACCTATGGTCAAATCAATTCCTCAAACATTTTTGGGAAAACTTAGTATAGCAGCTACGCAAAAAAGTCAACCTTTTGTAGGTCAACCTATTCAGGGGAAACTTTTGTAGGTCAACCTCTTCAGGGGCAACCCTTTGTAGGTCAACCTCTTCAGGGGAAACCATTGGTAGGGAAACCTCTTCAAGGTAAATTTGTTCAAGGTAGTCAAATTCAAGGCCAATTCCAATATCAAAAATTGGGACAAAATCCACCTTTCTAGAGTCAACCATACCCTGGCCATACATTTCAAATACCAACTCAACCTCAATTTGGTATGGCTACCCCTGTATATCCTGGAGGTTTTCAAATTCCAACTGCTTAGACTATTCTAAGTTATCCTGGATACACTCCTCCAGGTACTGGACTTGTCCCTCAAGGTTATCAATACGATCAGCAAGACCCTAACTCACGGTTACCTTTTATAGCAACTTTAGATTTACCAGAATTGTCTCAACCAATGAATGACCCCATTTACTATCTTTCATTTTGGTCGGCCATGCCTACTAAGTTGCACAGTGACATTCCAAAATTAGAAGGAAATTCAAGAGAGGATCCCTCAAACCATATTATGACTTATCATCTGTGGCGTGCATCCAACTCTTTAATCGATGATTCCATTCGGTTAAAGACTTTTTCAAAAAAAATTGATCGCTTTAGCTGCAAAGTGCTACATTGAGTTACCACGAGGCTCTTTCAATAATTTCAATTCCTTAGCAACTACTTTCCTTACTCATTTTCAGTTACCATTCCATTATGATAATGGTACAAAAATTTTGACTTCACTCAAAAAAATTAAATCTATGTACATTTTAGATCACATCCACGAATGGTGATGTAGACGTCGTTTAGTCAAAGTTTTCATCCCAGATCAAATTCTGGCTGAATGGTTTATAACAGATGTAGCTAAAGGGGGTGTTGTAAAAGAAGAGCAAGTTATTTCTCAAGCCCAATATCTAGACCTTGTTTACACATAGTCTTGCACTTTATATGAAAAGGTTCCATATTTACCTCGCCCAGTTCAACTTGATACAACTACTTCCGGCTCTCATATCGCGATGGTGTAATCGATATAGTTAACACATCGAAGAGTAAGAAGAAAAAATCTAAATCTACTGCTCCAATCATAACTCTAACTGATTCACCTAAAGGATGCTCTTCTTTAGAAACTACTGCTGAAATACATGTCATAGATTAATCTACCACCAAAACTAAGTCATCCGGGAGTAAAAAGAAAGGGAAGGGTAAGAACAAACAAAATAATTCTTCAAAAGAAAAGACAGATAAAACTGAACTTTCTGACAAAAAGAGGAAACCTCGTTATCCTTGTCTTATCTGTGACGAGCATCACTACATAAAAGAGTTTTTTCATTGATCTAGGTGGATATTGGTGGCCACCTGCCTATTCCACTTGGACCTCCACCATTTTTTCTTTCTGTTTTTAAGTTTCCTCAATTGTAGCACAATTTACTATTTTTGGCAGTTTTTCAGGTCTTGAACTTCCGGAGCCGTTTTGAGGCCCTAAACGACATTTTTTGGGCATCAATCCTCTGGCGCATATGAGCTTGTTTCAAAGTTGATAGTTTCTATCTTCAATTCTAGTCCTCGAATATATATTTATAATGATGTACCATGTGCATCAAATGGAGATAGTATGCCAAAGTTACGACCCCAGGAAATTGACATACCAATTTACCCAGACGGGGCCCATATTATGGTGTTTCATCTCCTAGGGTTAGGTTTTTGTATTTTTAGGGTTTCCATTGTTTCTAAATAATATATAGGCCTTTGAGCCTCATTGTAACATAGAGTTTAGAGGCCTGTATCCGCCACATCTCTTCTCATAGATAAGCTACCTGCGCCCTATCTAGTTTATTTCCATTCTGTCTGTAAACAAATTTCGGTTATTTGATATTAATGAAATGAAGTGTTATTTATGTTGCATCTTTTTATTTATGGTTATATGTGTATTATGTTGCTTTCCTGCATAAATTTGGATCACTCATCGAGCCAAGGTATCTAAATTTGTCAAAGGTTCACCCACAACCACTGTTGTTAAGTATCCTTTTCCTTCACAAGACAAAAAAATGATTTCCTACAATGTATCCTCTTCCAATTCATCGGTGGATATCCTGATGATGTCCTCCCAGATCATGGTTGTAACGCGATCTCAAGATTATGGATCTAAGAGTCCTGTAACTGGAAATGAAACTAGATCATCCAGTCAACCTCTGACATCAACTCCCCCAATTTCTGAACCATTACACATCGAGAAACCTAACCCTAATTTAGTAATTAAACCGCCTGCCAAGGATGTACTTCGAAAATCGGCTTTCAATCCACATGTGAGAGCTTTTCAGAACTACAAAATTTTTGAAGATCTGGTTATGTCACCTTTAGCAATGTCAGCCCTTGAAGTGTTGCAGTCTTGTCCAACCCAGAGAAAGTTACTATTGTCAGCTATTGGAGCAATTGACCCTCCAGAATCTAATCTCATTGTCTTTGATCTCGATAATTTTTTACCTAGACTCCCACACCAAATGGCTTTTCAAATACGTGTTTTAGTCAAATCTAAGTGAGTATTTCGCAGGGTAATTGATGAGGGAGCATCTATGTTCACTATGTCTTTGGCTTGTTGGAAAACTCTTAGTTCTCCAAAAATTAATCAATCACCTATGATTTTGAAATCCTTCGATGGAAGAGGTTTTCATCCATTTGGAATTCTTCAGTACTTACCCATAGAGGTAGAAGGAAAAATAGTTACTCTTGGGGTGGAAGTGGTTGATGCCCCTCTTCATTAAAACCTTCTCTTAGGAAGAAGTTGGTCTTATGCTATGGTAGTTATAGTATCATCGGTCTTTTGGTTAATAATTTTCCCCCATAAAGGGAAGATTGTCAAAATTGATCAGTTGCTTTACTATACTTCGGATCCTGCCTCTACAGATAGTGTGCTGTACATTGGAAAATCGGTTATCCCATACGAAGATGTTGGAGTAGGACTGCTTAAAGACTCATCTCTTATGGGAACTTTTTCTCTGCCTCCTCCAAACATTCCTCGTACTATTTCTAATGTCAACATGATTACATCAAGCACAATACCATTCGATGATCTATGGATTGTGCCTTCAGAGTCAAAATTAGGCCTCTATGGCGATCAAATGCCTTTGAGTCCATACGAATTGGCATATACGGTATTTCAATCGCTTTCCAACCCTTCATTAACCAATATTTATCAAGAGAATGTGATCAGTGACGAGTCTTCTTATCTACCAGGTTTTAAAATCACACCTTTTTCTGATCCTTTCCAACATGTATTTTCAACTGATGAAAGTATTTAGGAAATTTTTTCATTGAATGAATTTCCATGGGATGATCTTCAACATTGCTCATATTTTCTACTGGACCTTGATAGATTCGAGAATGGATTTTCAACAATTTTCTTGATTGAATATGTTAGTGAACCTCAAAATCCTATGTCAATCCTTCATTCAGATTTCGAAATGAATTTAGGAAACATCTTGGCAACAACTCCAATTGACATTTAAGTCAAACCTGGAATAACTAAAAACATTCATCTAGGTGATTCATGATCACTTGATGAAATAAACATGTACATAGCCCTATTACAATATTTCCATGACATATTTTCTTGGTCTTATGACGAGATGTCGGGAATTGATCCTAGCATTATAGTTCAAGAAATTAAGACATATCCAGATGAAAAACCTATCAGACATAGATTACGTCCAATACATCCACGAAAAGCAGCCACTATTAAGGCTGAGGTTGAAAAACCACTTCGTGTAGGTTTTATTTATCCTATTACATTGATGGATTGGGTATCTAATATTGTTCCAGTGAACAAAAAACAAGGAATAATTAGAGCATGTGTCGATTACATGGATATTAGTAAGGATTGTTCCAAAGACAATTATCCTACCCCCTACATTGACCAAATTGTTGACGATTGTGCTGACAATGAAATCTTTCCTTTTATGGATGGATTTTCTAGATATAATCATATAAACATATTCCCTACTGATCAGCCCAAAAATGTGTTTATTTGTCCATAGGGAACTTTCACATACCGTAAATTACCCTTTGGTTTGGATAACGTTGGCACCATTTTTCAAAGGGTCGTGTCTTACGCATTTCACGATATAAAACATATTGTACAACCCTACATGGACGACTTACCTACTAACTCTATGAAGTGGCAAGATCATCCTACACACTTACATGCCATTTTTATGTAGTGTAGGCATTACATTGAATCCACATAAATGTGTTTTTTGTGTACAATAAGATGATTTCCGGGATTCATCGTTTCTAAAGAAGGCATTCGTGTCGACCCTTTGAAGTTTGAGGCTATTGTTAATTTACCTCCTCCTTCTACTCTTTTCCAACCCGAGAGTTTGCAAGGGAAACAAAACTTTTTACTTCAAATTATCCCTAACTATGTGGAGTTAACTAAAGGTTTCACTCGGTTATTAAAATAGGATGTTCCCTTCGTTTGATACGAGCTTGCTGATAAAGCTTTTGATGCACTTAAACACGCGTTAACCCATGCACCATTGTTGCATCCACCTAATTATAATCGAGATTCATTTTTTTATTTAGCTACATCTGTTTCCACCATTGGGATGGTTTTAGTTCAAGAGGATGAATCCAACAGTGAACATGTGATTCATTATTTAAGTCGGATCCTTACACCGACTGAGATCAAGTATACACATGTGGAGAAATTGGCCTTGGCAGCTATGCAAGCTGTCTAAAGATTCTGTCACTACATATTGTTATGAAAAATAGTTGTGATATATGATTGCAACCCTATGATGTATATTTTTACTAAATAACTATTGGGGGGGGGGGGAATACTCGAAGTGGATAGTCATCCTACAAGAGTTTGATTTGGAATTTGAAAAGTATAAATCAAATAAATCGCTGGTGTTTGTTAAACTCTTATGTGACTTTCCCTACACTAAATCTGAAACCATGGAAAATGATCATATTCCCCATGAATCTCTTTTTTTGATCAGTACAATGGATGCTTGGTATGGAGATATCATTATATATCTTAAAACCCAAAAATTTTGGCCTGAACTTTCATGATCTAATCGACATAGGATTTGGTACCAATCTCAGCAATATAACATTGTTGGCGACACTCTTTACTGTCGCGGTGTCGATTCTATCTTTCAATGTTGTTTAACTCATGAGGAACCCGAGAAGGTTTTAAATAAATGCCACTCTAGATCATGTGGTGGTCATATGTTTGGGTTTGCCACTTCCCAAAAGATATTGCGTGATGGCTATTTCTGGTTGTCACTCTTCAAATATTGCATCCTTACAGTTAGAAAATGTCATAATCGCCAATTTTTTATTGAAATATGAGTGCACCTCCCGCTCCTCTTCACCCAATCATAGTTGTCGTCCCATTTACAAAATGGGCCATCGATTTCATTACATGTAGCCCTCACTCGACCGAGGGCCATGGGTATATTATTCTCGTTGTAGATTATTTTACCAAATCGGTCGAAGTGATGCCTACATTCAAGGCTAACGGCGAAACCGTTGAAATTTTCAACAAGAAATAGTGAAATTGGCATCCAGAAACAAAATCTAGAAAATGGCACCCAAAAAATGGTTACCATGTGAGGCTTTTGATTTAATTATCCTTAATTAAATTAAAAGAAAATTGTAATCTTATCTCATAACAACTTGTAATAGTTAACTAAGTGTGATAGAATTAGTTAGCTCAATAATTTTGAGTTGAGGGTCAAAGGATAGGCATGTAGATTGATTCTATTATTTATAGGGTACAGTTGTGGTTGTACCACTAGTGTGGTGTGAGTGGGATCAATTAACTCACATTAATTGAGTTAAAATCAGTTTAACTAGTTCTAACTGGTTGATGAGCTAGTGGAAGATCAAGTGAATTAAAATAGATTTAATTCACAAGTACTGATCTACCAAGTAATTGATGATTCATTATTAATAGTTGCATGCATGTCAATTCTGATGGAGACCAAGTTGAGACAAAGGTTTAAGGAAAGTAAAATATCAATTGTATTTTTGGCGAACTTCCTAAGTGTAGTTATAAAGTCAGAGGAAGGCTCCATATGGATTCCGCAGTCAAGGAAGGCTAATTATCCTATTTAATAGGGATTAATTTCCTAGGGATTGTGTGAGAAAGGTTGGGCTAAGGAGGGGGTGAGAATTGGCTAAGTGTTGGTCAATTTTGCCTAATAATTGTTAGACAGTTTTGAGCAGGATCTAAGTGAAACAGTCAAGAGAGTCCAAGATTTTCTCAGTGTGAGAAAGAAGTGTATTGTTTCATTATTATAAGACTATGTACAATATATGATATAGGGGTTTTGAGCAGTTTCTTTCCCCAGATACATCTTGTGTTTTGTGATTGATAATTTCCTTTCTCTTACTTGCATGTGATTGAGCGATCGTGTTTTATATTCCATAAATATTGTAGAAGGATTCAGTATCGTGCTTTAATAAATTTCATGATCAGATTGAATCCATTAATATAATTTCTACATGGTATTATAGCTGTGTTAGATATTTTCTACATGGTATCAGAGCGCCAGGAATCACAATAGTGGATACAAAATTGAGTTTTTGTTGAACAATATTCAAATTTGCAGATACTTTCTTTGAAGCTAGAAGCAGATCAAGATGTCTTTCAATGGCTTGAGACTCGAATATGTACTCGAGGGTAGTTCGAATTATATTGCATGGAAGGACAGGATGGAGGCAGTGTTGGAGGATGACGGGTTGAAGGAATTCATAGATAATGATATTCCCAAGCCCGTAGTAGCAGATGCCCATCTTAGCAAAGGGAAGGCAAGGCCAGGAGGATCTTGTTAGAGGGAATTCTAGATCATATTGTCTCAAGTCTCCATGGGAAGGAGAATCTAGGTGATATGTAGAAGGCCTTGAAAGATCTATTTCAAAACAAAAACGACCAAAGGAATTTGGTGCTGAAGGAGAATCTCAGGAATACCAAGAAGGAGGAGGGTGAGACGGTACCAACATACTTGGTGAAGTTCACTCAATGTCGAGATGAGCTTGGTAGTGTTGGTGTGACCGTATCTGATGATGAATTGGTGAGCCTAGCACTTCTAGGCCTTCCCAAGATCTAGCATAGTTACCAGGACTCAGTGAATGGGAGGGAGAAGTTACCAGATTGGGAGAGACTATGGTCAGATTTGGTAATAGAAGAGATAACGTAGAGCACCAGAGACGGGACCTCCAACACCAACAAAGAATAATATTGTGAATTAATGGGAAAAAAAAAAGAAGGACAAGGGAAATAAATCCCAAGGCGAAGAGGGCAAGAGAGAATTTTCCAAGATCAGATGTTTTCACTGTCATGAGCATGGCATTATGCTTTGAATTTTCCACAGAAGAAGGCAAGCAAGAAGGAGCCTGTAGTTGCAGCAGGTGAAGCATTGGATTCATAGTTCGAGCTTGATATTACTCTCATTGCATGCATGGACAACACTATAATGGGATGCATGTGGTATCTAGATAACAGTGCCTCGTTCCATATGATGGGGAATAGATATCTCTTCAATGAATTGGTGGAGAAGGACCTCCAACATAACATAGAGCTTGGAGATGACAGGAGGTATAGCGTGACCGACATAGGTACGATTACCTTTCATAGGGAGTCTAGCTCCCCTCTCAGACTAGCAGATGTTTTATATGTTCCAGGCCTATGGAAGAATCTTGTCTCCATGGCGGTATTAAAAGACTGTGGTTATGAGGTGATGTTTATCAAAAGGAAATGTGTTCCTTAAACACATAGCCACAGGACAGGTGAAGCAGATCAGTTCAAGAGTCAAGAACCTCCATGCTCTAGAGATTGAGGATGCATGCAAGGCTTTGGGGAGAAAATCAATGGTTAATGACTTGGAAGTTGAAAGGGAGCAATTATCTCTCAACATGTAGCCTCATAAGCAGTCTCAAAAGTTTGTGGAGTAGCCACAATTGGAGAAGCAGAGAGGAGACCAAGTGAAAGGGTTCACTCAAGTAGAGACCTCCAGGAGGGAGAAATTTCAAGCCAAATGGGAAAAATGATTAAATGCAGCTATACCTCCAGGTGTGAGGTGGGGAAATGTGCAGATATGATCCCAAGAAGAAATTTGGGCCGGGTCCATTTACATCGTGTGTCTCACGGATCGAACCTGGCTACGAGGATCCCACGGTACAGCAGTAGCAGGAAGGATCGGTTAGATTGATGTAGTCAGATGTCATGAGGACAAAAATCAGAGTGACATGTGTAAGATACTGGAGCGCATATCAGAGTTGGCAGTAGTGTAGAGTGCATGGATGCAGATGTTAGCAGGAGTGCAGAGATTCCAATAGACATGTGCAGTAACTAGTAGCAGTCAGAAGAATCTGATGACAGATGCAGTATATTGATTCAGTTGTTTGGAGGCTATTCAGTTTCAGGAGAGTTGCATGTGCAAACAACACTAGGAAGTGTTGCATGCAAGAACATTCCAAAGGTATAGGATCGAGACATATTGATTCATTTCTTGTTGAGAGAGTGTGTTGAAATTTGCAACAAGAAATAGTGAAATTGGCATCTAGAAACAAAATCTAGAAATTGGCACCGAGAAAATGGTTACCATGTGAGACTTTTGATTTAATTGTCCTTAATTAAATTAAAAGAAAATTGTAATCTTATCTCATAACAAGTGGAAGATCAAGTGAATTAAAATATATTTAATTCACAAGTAGTGATCTACCAATTAACTGATGATTCACTATTAATAGTTGCATGGATGTAAATTCTGATGGAGACCCAGTTGAGACAAAGGTTTAAGATGAGTAAACTATCAGTTGTATTTTTGGCGAACTGCCCAGGTGCAGTTATAAAGTTAGAGGAAGGCTCCATAGGGATTGCGCAGTCAAGGAAGGCTAATTATCCTATTTAACAGGGATTAATTTCTGATGGATTGCATGAGCAAGGCTGGGATAAGGAGGGGCTTAGAATTCAATAAGTGTTGGTCAATTTTTCCTAAGAATTTCTAGGCAGTTTTGAGCAAGATCAGAGTGAAACAATTAGGAGAGTGAAAAATTTTCTTAGTGTGAGAAAGCATTGAATTATTTCATGATTCTTTGACTATGTATAATATATGATAGAGGGGTTTTGAGCAGTTTCTTTCCCCTTATACATCTTGTGTTGTGTGATTGATAATTTCCTTTCTCTTACTTGCATGTGATTGAGCGATCGTATTTTATTTCTGCAAATATTGTAGAAGGATTCAATATCTTACTTTAGTAAATTGCATGATTGAATTGAATCCATTGATATAATTCATACATGGTATTATAGCTGTGTTATATATTTTCTACAGAAACTACAACTATTTTCATACTCAATCATGTAATTTCTAGGTTCGGTGTCCCTCAAGCCATCGTTACGGACCATGGTAACCACTTTTGAAACATTATGATGACTAAAATTTCTGCTCAGCTCAGCCTACACCATGATAATTCTACTCCTTATTACCCATAGGCCAATGGGTAGGTCAAAGTTTTAACCAATATGATTAAACAGATTGTAGGAATTCATAAATCGAATTGCCATACCATGCTTTTCTCAACATTGTGGGCATACCATACCTCAGCAAAAACATCTACAGGGCTTACTCCTTTTCAACTCGTTTATGGTTTGGAAGTTGTTTTACCCATTGAATGTGAAATTTTGTCACTAAAACTAGCCATCGAGTTATTACCAGCTACCTATGAAGAGGAAGAGAGCTTCTTATACTTAGCACAGTTAGATTAGACTCGTTGCACCAATGCATTAGCTGCTGAGGCTCATACAAAACGTGTGGCTATGAGATATTATGTTTGATTTATTTCGTGGAGATCTTCTTTGTACATTAGTTACATTTTTAGGAATGTGTGTCTTAGATTAGTTATTTTTCTTTGCGAGTTTCTACTACTTTTTCTTCTTATTTTGATTACTCTCGATATTGCAGATGTCAACACTCCCTCAGAATTACATTGGATTTTCTGACAGTGCCTGTCATAGTACACAAAATATATCTTCCATTGCCTGGGTCATGTATTCACCCACTGATGAGGTAGTTTCTATTCATGGGGTTTTCCTTGCTCAAACAATGAATAACATAGTAGAGTATAACGCAGTCATTGAACTATTATCTGATGCCATTGCATTTGGCATTCAAAGTTTGATTGTTAGGTTAGATTCACAACTCATTGTATTACATTCAGACAATGTTTATGCAATTAAAACTCCATCATTGTTAAAAATGTTTTTAAGGATCTGTCTCTTGGAAAGACATTTTGATTACATTGAATATCAACATATTTCAAAAAATTTAAATATGTTAGTTTATGCATTGGCTAATCAAGTTTTAAATATACATTTGCAACATTGAATGTAAATCAAAACAATATTCAATCCATATTGAACAAGATACTCAGAGACCAAAAAGTAGTAATCATCATTAGTTCAAAATAGTAGTTTATTACAGTTTGTAAAACAATATACATCATCTGTGATCATAGGTCTCAAACACCTTATGATATAAATATACTGGTACAAAAAACAAAAATTTAGTCTAAAACAACCATCATCTATCCATGATGATGATCATGATAGCGGACTATAGCACGCGCCACTCGATGCAGGTAACGTTTGAATGGACCAGGAACACCAGTCACATGCCTTTGGTATCGAAGAGGAAAATTATATTTCCCAGTCTCAAGGATGTCTATAGTCAGCCTCTCCATATTTTGTTCCAACTCTGTTAAGACCTTAGCTGTATCATTCTGCGGTGGCACTATTGCTAAAGAATGTGCTTCTCATCTGTCAAACCAATGAAGCACTATTGGTTATGTTGGGCCTGCATTTGAGTTAAATTTTGATTATCAGTATTGAAGATAAAAAACAAATAAAAATATATAAAACATAAAAAACTCAAAATGAGACCTTTTACCTTAATCATCCCACTGTGCTCTAGGTGGGAGTGTCGTATTAGGCTCACCCCTGTAATCCATCCTTGCTTAGGGGAAGTCCTCGATCATAACAATATAGATTCTAGGCCTTATGAAAAATTGAGGCGTGTATCGAACAATAGGACCTCCATCGTTGCCATGGCAATATATCAACGAAAGCCATCACAACATGTGAGGATCTCTCAGTCCTGTAGGATCCACTAACTGATTTTGTGGTATGAGGAGTGGAATTATCTTTAGAACAAATGATACTAGAATGGCACCATAGCCGAAATTATTTAGCTTACCATTATTGGCTCGACTAAGTTGTCCTTTCATGTTGAAAACCACTTCTTCACACCAACTGAATATCCTTCCCTTGGAACATTCAACAGTTGTATGCAATTGTGCTTTGGTGGCCACATGGGGGGCCACAATACCACACAATCTTGTGACTGTGAAAGAAATAATATTTAGATCAAGTCGCTCGATAGTTTTAATATCGATCCGACCATATTTCAGTTGTGAGTCCTGAGTGCAATATTGTACCATTTACGAAGCATTTGACTGCCCTTTGAGCCGTGATCCAAATAGAAAAATGTCATGTCCCCTACGGGGCAAACTGGTGAAAAAATAAATATCCTCTACATCAATGATGAGCCGATGATATCCAATGATAAAACATTGCTCCTAGATATCCCAAGCATTTACCATCCAGGTCATAATCTCTACTTGAGCTTTCATTCCCTAAATGGACAAAAAAAAATTAATTCCACAATTCTTCAAAGCTTGTAGCATTGCCAAGCTATCAATTTCCACATTATCATGTGTTTCGTGCTCATGTTCCCTCCACTCGAGCATGCTTGTTTCAATTTTCCTGCTAACAATCATTAAAGAGCATTAGAATATTTTTGGAGAAACTTAGATCATTTTTTATGGTAGATAAATCATGCTTGAAAAACCTCACAGCACCTGTGTGATTTTTCTTTACACACAGTGTGTTTTTGCGCTCTTTCTGTATAGAAAAACCACACAGCCATGATAATTTTCTCTATTGAAATTATTGGGGTGCACAGGCCCAATGAGGAAAACCCGCACACCCCCGTGGGTGATTTCTAAAAACATATTATCCCCTAAAAAATAATCCCGAAGCCTAAAATGGATGAAATACAATACAATGGAGTAATTGATTACTTGGAAAAGACGGTTTGTAAAATGGTCCACCGGTTCACCCAACATCAGCCTCAGAGCTTCTATGGTAAAAACCATTTTTTGCTGCTCTAGAAATCAAATGGTGAAAATGACTTGTTCTTTTCAACTTTTATAAGTTTTTATGAATAAAATAATATTATTTTATTCTTTTGACCTTTATAAGTTCAAATTTTCAATATTTTTACCATAATTGAGAAAATATTATTGTAATTTTTGAGTTTTATGTGCCGAGAACGGGTTGTGTTTAAAAACAAATCATTTTGATGACAAAGTAAATTTTTATCACCTTTTTGGACTCTCAACAAACACAAAAATGCGAAACCATGGAGTTGTCTTTTAAGCCCTTTTCAGACTCTCTAAACATGAAAATATTGTCGAGCACTTGACTATTCGAACTCGTTAAAATAAATGAACAGTCGTATATTCAATATGTGTTTACCCATTTTCCGGAATAAACTAGATTAATTATGAAAAAGGTATACGTTGACTAAGCATGGTCAATAGAGTTCTCTCCTACATGATTTTATCCTTTTTCGGGTTCGAGATACTAAATTTACGAAAAAGAACAATGTGGAGTTTACTTATGTTTTTCTCCTGACTCCATAAAGCTGAAAAACACCAAGTTAATCCTATGCTCAACTCGTTGAAATTGAACAATGTAGGACCCATCGATCACAATGGGGCCCAACCACTCCTTCCTAGGGTTTGTTAAAAATACTTCGGAGGACTCATCTGAAGGATGAACTTATACAACAAGCAAATGTTATCCTCCTCAAACTTGAAAAATAAAGAGGTACTTTCCAGTAATGGTGGGGGGGGATTTCAGAAAAAGAATCCATATTTTATACTTGTTTTAAAAGCAGCACATCGCTCTTAAACACGACACTTTGTCACAATTGTGTCTAGGTTGGGCAATTCTTTTGTCTTACATTTAATCGAACATCATTCAAAGTCTTCAGCTGATTTTTGGTATTATCTATAATTCAAATGTTTCCAGCTCATTTACAGTGTCGTTACATGTTCAAGAGAAAATTCAACCTCAATTCAGCTTTCATTGCAAATATTTGTCTCCATTCACATTGACCATCCCTGAGTTAATCCTTGCAAAATATTTCTTCAATATTAACACAATGAGTTTCGTGTTGTAGGCCCTCCTGCAACAGATCGCTTCCTATTGACTTCAACTCATTATCTAGGAAGTTAATCCAGAAACTTTATCATTACCTTGAATATGCATGCTTTAATGTTAGTTTTCTCGCCTTCGACAATAATTTTTCATTATTGGCCTTCGATCGAATGACTCTATGAGTGTTTTACTGCAGATCATTCATTCACATTTCATAGATTGTACTGAAGTACTTTGAGATCCATTTTCATTATTGGTGGTTTCTCTAACACTTGTTAACGTTTTTTCATTATTGATCGGTAATCATGTGGTCTCTACCATGTTCGACTTTGACTCATTCAATCGCATGGATAGATTCGTACTAGTTTGAGAGACGAAGATCAAGATCTAGATCTAGTTTCATCCATCCAAGTTGCGAGGAATTATGTATTCATGTTTGAGTATACCAATTTATGGTAGATGGATGCATCCATACAGTGTCTACTATTGATGTAATTCTAGGTCATTTCTGTACCAACACATAGAGTTAGTTTTTACTCTAAGTATGGGAATGCCTATCTCAGTGATTATTATATATTTGCATTGAATGTTTGTTACAGGTTTTTGACCGACGTCTCCAATTAAATCCTTGGTATGATAAAGCACTTCACTCTTTTGAAATACTTTCTCAGACTTCACACTTTAGGGGGCAATCTGTTACACGTCATTTTGTCACCATGACATTTGATGGTAAAAATGGATCTATCATCATCCATACTCATGCTTTCTGGCAAGTCAAACATTCATATTCCTCGACCAAGTCCTGAATTTTGGGAAAATGACTCTTTAAAACTCCTAAGAATGACTTGCACACCTTTTTTTGTCATTTCCAGTGCATGCACAGATAGTCCAAATATTCCTTGCGGAATTTTGTGCTTTGTTTTCCACTAAAAACTGCGCACCCTACTTCACGAAAAGTAAAAATATAAAAGTAACATATAAAATCATAGTTGTATGAATATTCTCTAAATAGAAGCCTCTGATTCATATCAGTTCAAGACAAATCCCTCCAATCACGGAACTAATTCCCTTGGATCAAGGAATCCTAATCCCCTCCTTTGTGGATCTCACCCCTCTTTGGTGGATCTAAAACCTCCTCATTTTCTCCTATAAATTGATCTTAGACTTCAATATTAGGGGAGTTCTGTTATGGTAATATTATGTTGGTCACTTTTAGAGTGGAAATCTTGTTAAACGAAGGAGGAATATTTGGAGGAATACGGGAGGAACCAATACAACATCAAGGCTTGGTTGTAATATTTCTTCAATACATTTACATACTTTTTTTCATTGTGTTGTTTTCAGATTCATTAAATCAATTACATTTATTAATATCCTTGATCATTAAGTTAATTTGGTAGTTATATTATCA
Organism: Pinus albicaulis; assembly: GCA_034641835.2. NCBI lineage: Eukaryota > Viridiplantae > Streptophyta > Pinopsida > Pinales > Pinaceae > Pinus > Pinus albicaulis. The sequence continues at coordinate 915,855,865 of CM076584.1, forward strand.
TTATAATGCAAATGCTTTTGATTTTTTGCATGTTTGTGGTTGCAAGTTTCTTCTCAGCATTGAAGAACTTCTTCGGGACAAAAGGCAAGGTCTTCACCAAGCATCTCGTTGAAAGGTAAGAGCATAACTCTCCCTTTTCTAGTTTTGATAATCTGAATTCCAATAGCTTAGGGAAAGAGGTATTCTTATGCATGTTTGTTTCTAGTTATCTGTTGGGATACTAGGGATATCGCTCTTCTCCGCAAGAGGGATTTATCCGCATAATAGTTATTAATAGAGAAGCAAAGTAATCATGTTAAAGAGGTTATTGAAAAAATTAAATTTCCAACTGGATTTTCTTCAAACATAAAGAATAACCTAAGAAAGAAAGGTGAATTAGGTGGGGTAAAAATTCATGATTAGAATATGTTCATTAAGGTAATTATTTTTGTGTATATATATTTTATACATTGGTGAAACATCTTGTTAATTAGTTTTTTTTTTCTAATAATTTGGGAAAAAATAATGATCGATCATTATTTTTGTTACAGTATGTTCTACCTTTATCTCTCCCAGAAAACTTTGACAATAATGTCAAACAAGTTATATATGATCTTGGAAAATACATGAGGTAAGTGGAGATTTATGTGAAAAGTTTAATATGTTCAATAAGTTTTTGTGTCACATATTTTTCACTACATGTGTTTTTCTTGTCATCATGTACTATATTATTCTTTTTTTGTTGAAACCTGTGATTTTCTTGCTTAATTTGTAGATGTTTTCATCTAAAGAAATAGATAAAGAAGATATAATTTATTGGAGAAAACAAATTCCTCGTCTAATGTGTGAAATTAAAAAGTATCTACTTACGACATTTTTCAATGCACAAGAACACTACCTCATACACCAAGTAGAGGAGATTGAAAATTGTCGACTTGTACACACAAGATCAATGTGGATGGTTGAGAGGAACTTCAAATCACTGAAGGCTTTGGTCAGACAAAGATCGCATCCTAAGGGTTCTATGGTAGAGGGATATGTGGTATATAAAACCATGGTTTATATTCATCAATATAGTGATGAAATATGAAAAATTATTAATGTATTGGATCGCATTTGGGATGTCAACTCTATGGACGATTTTGAAGGGGAGCACCTTTTGGGGAAAGGTAGAATGAGAAAAGTGAGATGTAAATAGATAGTGGATATTTATAGCACATTTGATTTTTTTTTATGTATATTGTACTTATTTAACTGTTAGTCTTCCTACATAATCCATTATTATGAAGGTATAACATGGTAACTAATTATATATATGTGAATTGTTTTATTTTAATACAACTGGTACTGAGTGGAGTGCAATAAATTTCTACATTGCCAACAATAAATATTGGATGAAGGTATGGATTGAATAATGGAAACAAGCTAATAATGGTAGGTTATCATGGTATGGTGTGTCTTCATTAGTCAAGGAAGCTCAACATAGTGGAGATACCAATATTACACAAAGGGGAAGTGATTTAGCTTATGGTTTAAATTATTATCAAGACAACATATTCAGCCATACTACTTAATCTTTTTACAATTATATTGATGAATATGCCATGTTTTTTTCTTAATTTTCAAATTTTGCAGGTATAAATATGCATTATTATCAATTGACAATGCATTTTTTATGTGTTTGATGTATTGCAGTTGAAACACCAAAACAAAATATGGTGCATTGGTTGAAAAATTCACATAAAAAGGCTGGATGAAAAGATGAAAACTATGAGTGGGATAACTTCAGTATTTCAAGTTATAATTTTTTCCTCTAGAGGTGATAGACATACATAACTCTTTTAGAATTAATACTATGGGTATCTGTATGATATACTTGAGTGTGACTTTGAATCCTTCAAAATATTTGTGTGCAGTTTCAAATGGTTTAGGCTACAAGTCTATGAGTGTGACCCTGATAGAATTTTTATTGAGCATGCTAACGAATTTACCATGGACGATACAAGGAATCTTGAGCTAGGATTAGAGCTATATGTTATTCTAAGCCAATGTCAACAAGTAATTTATGTATACGTTCTAGGTAAAGCGAGTTGGTCATATGTTGTTAGATATGATCCCAGAGGAAGACATGTAAAGTATAATGTAGCAGAAGAAGATGAAATTGAAGAAAAAGATGATGTAGAGGAGAAGGGATTTTCTGCAGTGTCAAACGAAGATGTCAAATAAGTTCAAGGAATATCTGTTAATCGAGAAAGTATTAATTTGGATGAACTATGTGATATTGATTTTTTTTCAAATGAATAAGTTGAAGAAGTTGAACCAAATGTAGAAGAGCATGTTGTAGATGATGATATAGAAGACGATAATGATGATGATGATGATATGGTGAATATTTTGTACATGAATTTTGAATTGGATGATACAAATGATGAGATGGATGAGGAAGAATATTAATGATATCAAAATGTTTAAAAGTATGAGGTGTGTATTTATATGTTTTCAATTTGTTTGTTATCTTCCGTTCACCTTAAATTTTTATTTTCATAGTTTTTATGTTTGAATGTTACTATGTTATTTCAAATATATTATAGTATATATTAAGTGTCGGGGAATTGAAATTCATGTGATGGGGTGGGAGGGGCCATATGATCTTACACCTTCACGTGGTTGACCTTGTTAATTAGAGAATATATTATTCTTGAAATGAAGAGAAGTTTATTTACGCTTATACCATAATTTCCAATTTTGACTTTAATGGTTTGTTAAACAGATGCACCAGGTGAGTTGGATGATGGGTGAACCAGGCAACAAGACAGTTTAGTAGACATGCAAAGTAAGTTCAGCCCATGAATTCCCATGAATTAGGTTCCCATTAGGGTTTCTCATAATTATTTTTAGAAAAATGACTAAATTAATGTTTAGGTATTAAAAGTTGGTTTATAATTGATTGATTATGCAACATGGACATACTAAAAAATGATAATATTTTGTTTTCATTAATGATAAAATTATTTGTGTTAACTGGTTTGCATAGCAAGGTGAACACCCGTGCCCTAGATACACCTGCATGAAGTCAGAGCGCCCAGGTTCCCCTAAGGGTGTCGCGAGCTGGGCACGTTAGGTTATCTTCTCGGTAAGGGTGCCTGTGTGGCAAGTTGGTGGGTCAACCCAACTTGGAAAGGGGCGCCTGCATAAAATAAGTAAGGTAGGCCCATGATTTCCCATGAACAAATTTCCCACCAAGGGGTTTTAGAATGATTTTTATAAATTGACTAAAGTAATGTTTGGGCGTTAAAAGTCTGTTTATAATTGATTGATTATGTAGCATGGTATTAACAAATTTTAATATTTTTTTTCCATTAATGAGCTAATGATTTGTGTTCACTAATTTTCACAATAGGACGAACACCTGCATGAAGGCAGGGTTCCTGAGCACCCATGGGGGTGTCGTTGCATGCTGGTTGACACGCAAGGGGACCCACCCGACAGTGGCACTCATGCTACGAGTTGGTGGGTTGGTTTGACTTAGAAAGGGGCACCCAAAAAAGACAAGTAATGTCCGTCCATGACTACCCATGAACATAGTTCCCACAAGGGGGTCTCATAATAATTTTTAGAAAAATGACTAAATTAATGTTTTGGTGTTAAAATTCGGTTTATAATTGACTCATCATGTAGTATGGAAATAAAAAATGATGATATTTTGTTGTTATTGATAAGATAATTATTTTTGTTCCCTAAATTTCATGGAAAGGTAAACACCCATGCCTTGGGAACGCCCGTGCAAAGGTAGGGCACTCGGGGGCCCATGGGCACGTCACATGTTGACCACACCACGGTGCCCGGTGCCCATGGGGGCATCATGTGCTAGGCATGCTAGGGAACCTGCCAGACAAGGCCGCCTATGCAACGAGTTGGTCAATCGGCCTGACTTTGCAAGGGGTGCCTGCAAAAAATAGGTAATGGCAGCCCATGACTTCCCAGGAAAAAAGTTCCCACAAGGGGGTATCATAATGATTTTTAGAAAATTGAATAAATTAATTTTTGGGCATTAAAATTTAGTTTATAATTGATTGATCATGTAGCATGGAAATAAAAAATGATGATATTTTGTTCTCATTGATGAGCTAATGATTTTTGTTCACTAATTTTCACAGTAGGGAAAACGCACTCACCCTGGGCGCGTCCAGACAAAGGTGAGGCACTTGGGAACCCATGGGGGCATCGCATGCTAGGAACACTAGAGTGCCCAATGCCCATTGGGGGTGTTGCGTGCTGGGAACCCCAAGGAGCCCACCCAATAGGGGCGGTAGTGCGATAAGTTGGTGGGTTAGCTCGAAGGGTGCCCACACAAAATTAGTAATTTCGAACCATAAATACCCATGAACAAAGTTCCCACAAGGGGGTCTCATAATGATTTTTAGAAAATTGACTAAATTAATGTTTCAATGTTAAATTTTAGTTCATAATTAACTGATCATGTAGCATGGAAATAAAAAATGACAATATTTTGTTATCATTGATGATCCAAACTTATGGAGGAATGCAATAGAATACAGATATAAACATAAACACGGAGATGCAGCATAAATAAATTCTCATTTCATTAATATCAAATAATTTTAATATGCTTACATAGAAAATGAAAATAAACTAGCTCGAGCGTTGGTAGCTTATCTCTGAGAAGAGATGTGGCGGCTACATGCCTCTGAACTATTTTACGATGAGGCTCAAGGGAATTTTTATTATTGAAAATCAAAGGGAAACCCGAAACAACCAAACACCTAACCCTAGGAGATGGAATGCTAAGAGTTTGCGGGCCTCGTTGGGGTTAGTTGGGCAGCCAACTTCTCGGCGTCATAACTTCGTCATATGATCTTCATTTGGTGCGTAGGATACCTCATTAGAAATATCTCTTGGAGTAATACAATAATTGTGGTAGACCCCTTATTATGGATACGGGCCTATTTTGGACCTAAAAAAATTTCATTTAGGGGGTCAAAACAACTCTGGAAGTTCAGGAACCGAGCTAATGATAAACTATTCAATGCTAAAAAGTCAATTTATAATTGTTTGATCATGTAGCATGGAAATAATAAATGATGATATTTTATTTCATTAATGAGCTAATCATTTATGTTCAATGATTTTCACAACAGGGAAAATTGCCACACCCTGGGTGTGCTTGCACGAAGGTGGAGCACCCATGGGGGAATCACGTGTTGGGCACACCACGATGCCCTCCTAGAAGGGGCACTCATGCGACGAGTTGGTGAGTCAGCCTACCTTAGCAAGGGGCGCCCGCACAAAATAAGTAATGTCGACCCATGACTGCCCATGAACAGAGTTCCCATAAGGAGTTCTTATACTCATTTTTAGAATATTAACTAAATTAATGTTTTGGTGTTAAAATTCGGTTTATAATTGATTGATCATGCAACATGGAAATAAAAAATGATAATATTTTGTTGTCATTGATGAAATAATTATATGTGTTCACTTATTTAAAAATCAGGGTGAACGCCCGCACCTTGGGAATGCCTGCATGAAGGCGAGGCACCTGGGTGCCCATGGGAGCTTCGCGTGTTGGGAACTCTAGGGCGCTCACCTAGCAGGGGCCCTGTGCGATGATTTGGTGGGTCAACCCGAATTGGAAAGGGGAACCCACAAAAAATAAGTAATGTAGACCCATGGTTGCCCATGAACAGAGTTCCCACAAGGGGGTATCATAATGATTTTTAGAAAACTGACTAAATTAATGTTTGGGTGTTAAAATTCGATTTATAATTGATTAAACATGTAGCATGGAAATAAAAAAGAGATGATATTTTTTTTCCATTGATGAGCTAATGATTTTTGTTCACTGATTTGCACAGTAGGGCGAGTTCCCACACCCTGGGCATGCCCACACGAAGGGAGGGCGCTCAGGCACCCATGGCGGCATCGTGTACTGGGCATGCTAGGGCACCAGCCTAGAAGGGGTACCCATGCGATGAGTTGGTGGGTTGGCCCGACTTGGAAAGGGGCACCCGCACAAAAGAAGTAATGTCAACCCATGACTTCCCATGAAAAGAGTTCCCACAAGGGGGTCTCGTAATGATTTTTAGAAAAGTGACTAAATTAATGTTTGGGTGTTAAAATTCGGTTTATAATTGATTAATCATGTAGCACAGAAATAAAAAATGATGATATTTTGTTGTCATTAATGAGCTAATGATTTTTATTCACTGATTTTCACAACACGACGAATTCCTGCACCTTGGGCATGCCCGCACGAAGCTGTGGCACTTGAGCCCCCATTGATGCGTCACGTGCTAGGCATGTCAGAGAGCCCAGTGCCCATGGGGGTGTCGCATGCTCGACACGCTATGGCACCTAACCAACAAGGGAAACCATGCAACGAGTTGGTGGGTCATCTTGACTTGGCAATGGACGCTCGCAAAATAGAATTAATGCTAGCCCATGACTTCCCATGAATAGAGTTCCCACAAGGGGGTCTCATAATGATTTTTAGAAAATTTACTTAATTAATTTTTCGGTGTTAAAATTTGGTTTATAATTAATTTATGGGCCCATGACAATCCATGACTTAATAATGGGGCCAACATTGAAATTTTTTCATTTTTTGCTTGTATGCACTAAAATTTGACATGGTTATGGTAGATGCATGAATTGATGATATGGCAGGGATTTTAGACTCAAATATGACTCATGGAAAGAATTCATAAATCTAACGAAAAAATTATCACATATATAAATGTCAAGGAGGTGAAATTATTTATTATTATTTACCAGTTGTAGGATTATAATGTACTTCATAGTTCAGAGGTTGAGAAAACTCCTTACCCTTCCATTTGAGAAAATTTCTTACCCTTCATCATCATCTTCATCATGAACTACATTTTCATCACTACCATCATCTTTGGCATCTTCATAAACATCATCATCATCGTTGTCGTCGTCATCATCATCATCATCGTCGTCGTCTTTGTCACTGTCATCATCGTCGTCGTCATCATATTTTTCATAATCATCATCATCAACATCATTTATATGAAAAGGAATAATGCCTCAATGAATCACACATAATTTATTATATGTCTCTCTTATGCTCCTACTTCCAATATTTAAGGATATGAGTCGTGCCATGAATGTAAAAATGACGGGCTAGATATGAACCAATTATCATCAGTGTCAAGCTTATTGTTACTTGTTGTGTGCCTACCCCTAAGTACCAATCCACCACTTAACATTTACCAATTAGTTGAAATTATGTTTTAATTAATTGACCCCACACAAAGTGACCTATGAAAGGAGCCAATGTTGATTTTATTTTTTATTTTTATTTTTTTTCTTCAGATTTTGCTTGTATGCATTGAAATTTTACATGGTTATAGTGGATACATGCATTGAAATTATGGGAGAGTTTCAAGACTTATATAAAAATATGGGAGGGTTTGGAAATATGTATAAGTTAGTAATATGTTTCGAATTATTATTATTTTCTCAAACGAGTTTTCACCAAGTGGATAAAATGAACAATATGTTTTGAGTTATTATTAATTTCTTGTTATATTTTAAACAATTATTCCAAACTTGTTTCATTCCATTCATCATGGTACTAAGAATTTGTGAATCTTCTCTTCAACCCCATATATCCTATTCTTTGTTTCTACTTCTTTTGGTTCCATGCCCACTTGGACATTTTTTTGACTCAATAGGTTCCTTGAGGTTTATCCTCCATCCTTATATATTTTATCCTCTCTTGGTTCTCTTAGTCATTAGGTAAACCTAGGAAACTTATATTCCTCATAAATTCTTATAGATTGAGTTCCATAGGCTTAATGTCTAAATATGTGTGGAAGAAGTTGGTCTCCTCTGAGCTTACCCCATCCACAATTAACCCTTTAATATTATCAATTCCACCCATATCAACCCAAGTATTTATTGAAACATCCCCATAGAGCTAGCAAGAAAAATGGTCTTAATAAATATTGAGCTCATAGATGCACCCTTAGACTACAGTATACTCATTGGATTTAGCTATATGTATGTTATGGCAATCATCTCTTCATAAATATTTCATATGATGATGATTCCTCACAATATGAAATTCATTACCATCAACCAAATCATGCACTATGAACCCTAACCAATGTATAACCTAGACAACATACTTCGCCTCATAGGAGTAAGTCAATATTTTTATCATACATTCAAATGGGGTCTAATACCTTCAAAGATTCTACATTACTTGGCACATATCAAGGTGAATCACCTTTGGTTTAGCAGGTAGGTTCAACTCAAGTGCGTATGCTAATGTCATTTGAGGTGATACCATTTACCTCCTAGATTCGATCCATCAACCCATGGACAGGTACATCCATTGTCTCGAAAAACCAGAGGCTTCTTCAATCCTCTAGAACTATGGACATCAAGGCTAATTTTGACAAGTTTCATAAATATAGTTTTATCTATGCCATCACATGAACATCGTCGATCTCCATCGTCATTCTTATGAACGAAAATCAAGGCACTATATACATTTGTATTGATTTTTAGGATTTGAACCAAGCTAGTCCCAAAGATATTTCCTTAACACCATTCATTGATCAATTTATTGAAAAATTCATCGATCATGAGGTATTTTTTTTTATGGATGGATTCTCTAGGTATAACCAAATATATATTCACTATATGAAATCATTATAAAATTACTTCCAACAAAACATGGTGCATTTTCGCCTATTATGTTATGCTCTTTGGTCTCAAAAATTTTGGAGACACCTTCCAACACACCATGGCATTTATATTTCATGACCTTGTTCATCTAACCTTGGCCTATCTTAATTACCACACTTCTCATTCTCATAATAAGTCCCAACATCTAGAAGACCTTTCCATAATATTTCAATGATGTCAAAAATAAAAAAAATTCTTGGAACCCCTAAATGGTGTCTTCTATATCACATTTGGACAATTATTGGGTTTCATCATTTCCTGGTAGGGGATCATGGTGGACTCTATGAAATTTTAGGCCATCAACAAAATACAACCCCCCCCCCCCCCCGCCAAAGTTCTTGTGCTTCCAACCTAGAGCCATGGGTCTTGATAAAAATTTAGGTGTACTATAAAAATATTAATTACTTGATTATGGGATCCAAATCTATTCCAAAACATGCCCAAGGAGGCATAGTTCTCAACTATATAATTTGTTTCAATATGGAGCACTAGGGAAGTGATGTGGGTAGCCCATTTGCTTCACTACTACAAAATTAGGTCCTCAGTTTCTCTCTCTCTACCCTCCAACCCTATCACTAGCTCCCTCTGTTTCTCTTTCTCTCTCTCCCCCTCTCCCTTCCATCCATATTTGTGTGTCCCTCCCTCTCTCACTCCTCTCCTTCTCTCTCTCTCAATTCCTTCTCTCCTCTCTTCTTCACTCTATCTCGATCCCTTCCTTTCACTCCTTCCACCTCTATGTCTTTGTTATTCCCTCCATACATATCAATATTTTAAGGTATCATGATATATTAATATATATTATAATTTGACAAATTTAATATTGTAAAAAAAAACAAAAGATTAAAAAAATTAAAAAGCAAAAAATATAAAAAGAAAATTGAAAAAAAAAATGAAACACAACATGTAATAGCCATATATATATTATAAAAAATAAAATAAAATCCAAAGCCATGTTAACCTATCACACGAGCCCTTTCCCTAGCCTGAGCCCACCTTCTCCCACCTCCAAGATACAAGAGGAAAGCGTCCACCATCACGACAGAACCCGCCTCTGTCCGCCTCCGAGCTCCAATAGGAAAACCTCTTCCATTTCGACAGAGCTCGACTTCACCCACCTCCAAGCTTCAATAGGAATCTAAGCCTCTTCCATTGCCCCTCACCCACCTTAGCCCACATCAAAGCTGCAAGAGGAAGATCATGATTTGTTATCATGAGAAAATCACAAAGAGTCCATTACTATTCATTTCCATAACACCCGCCTCCTCCCACCTTTGAGTTGCAAGAGGAAGATTCACTGCCATCGTGACAGGACATGAGGGAGACCCAAATCGAGGCCCGAGGAAGAGAATTTTCCAAAATGCCTTTTTTAAATGTCAGCTTATTGTCATTATATATGCTTGAATTGTGTGTGTGTGTGTGTGCTCAAAACAGATTATTGCATGAGAATTATTTTTTATCACCTGTTATTTTTGTAAACTAAACCTTAGATCTCTTGAATATGAGATTCTTGAGGGATAAATTAGGACTTTATTTTCATCATAGAAATTCCTCAGCCATGTGACCTAAGTATTTGTAAGGGCATTGTTTGAGAATGAGGTTCACTATGACTATCTGAGGGAAATTCCAACCTCCTGATATTATTATGATCTCTCTCTATTTAATGGGTAGATATAACTATAATTTAATTTGCGGTCTCATCCCTATTTATTTTAAGGTTGGGCTACCAAATTAGTATCCCTCTTGGGTGCACATTCCTAGTGAACTTACCCAGTTATGGCTTAGGTAGATCCAAAAACAAAAATACTAATTCCTGAATTCCAACTAAGACCTTCTCCTGAATTCTAGCTAAAAATTATCTCTCTTACTGGAAAGACCAACTCTGAATTCTATCCAGGAAATACATTTTATTTCTCCTTCAGAGCCTTAGTGATTTCATGTCTGAGGGGGTTAATCACTTCATCAACCTGCTATTTTTTTTTAATTATACCCATTTTTTTGGATAAACTTCCTTACCCTCGGTATGTATTGTACCTCTGTCATTTGAAACCCTCTCAAGTCTTGATAGAAATTTGTACAAGAACTAGAATTTCCTACTTACTTGAACAAATGATTGTACATAGGCATCAATTGTATCATAAGGTAGGGGAAAATTTTGGCAGTTTCTATTATAGATTTGTACAGTTTTGTAACATTCGCCCAGGAAACACATCATACTTCCAATGGCAGTTGATAGTTGCTGCATTGACCAAGGGATTTATTTATAGTGAAAAGGATAGTTTAAGCCTTGATAGAGGATTACATGAAGGAAACATATTGATCTAACAATATTATTCTTTTCAATTTTAATATGATGCCAAATTTGGTTCTGGATTAGATTAATTTTTTACATACTTTGGTTTGTGTAAATATTATAATTTTGATAAACACATATGCTAAGAATTGGTTCTTGATTTTTAACTTTCTCTCTTCTTCTTCTTTTTTTTCCTAAGAGGTTTATTTCTCTTTATAATGAAAATTTATGTGGGGTTTAGAAATTGTTAGTTATAGTGTGTTTTGAGAGCCAATGAAATAAATTTCCATTCGATGAAAATTTGTGTGGAGTTTAAAATTGTTAGTTGCAGTGTGTTTTTAGAGCCATTGAAATAAGCAGGCTTCTTGAGAGCTAAATTAGGTCTCTTCTAGGCCGACCTGTCCTTTTGGTAGATTCTAGAACAATAATTTTACATTGAATATATTTCCTTTCTTTGATACATGATCCCTTCAAAGGACTTTGCATCACGACCTTGACTTTGACTCTTCTTCACAACCCTAGAGCACTCAAGGGGTGCTTTGACCTAGGAAAAATAACGAATGGGAAAGAAAGCCATTTCATAATAAAATAATTTTCTTTTTACAAATAAATATTTCTTTTCTTTCTTTTCACAAGTAAAATAATTACATCTGGTCATGACATCATTATAATTATGAATACCGACACTAGTTACTTCTTCAACAAAGCTTACTTCAAACTCTAAAAATGTTATTTTTCCATAACCTCGAAAAATTCCTCAAAATTGTAATTCAACCAAATTATAAAACAAGTTACAGTGACGACAATGTTTTTTAATAGAGCACGTGGGGAGGTTAAAGGGAGGAGTATGCGAAGCATACTTGTCTCTGATCAATGCTACGTCAAAGTAACCTACTTTTTTGGATGATATATTTTTAGTATTTCCTATATGAATATTAGTTGTGCTAGCGTCTAAGGCTTTAAATAATTTTTTTCCCCTTTCTATTAAGTAACTTTTGACAGTTCACAAAGAAATATTAGCTATACTTATCTTCATGTCTTTGAATAAGCCATATTATAGTGTTTCAATCTAAACATTTTTGTTTGAGGTAGAAGTTACATGCTATGAGATGTTTATAATAATTTATAGGTTACAATTGAATATCATATTATTCTTTGTCAGGTTACACATAAACAACATGTTAATTTCACAATTCCCAAATGTTTGTAAAACGTACATTAATTCTAGAAAAACAAATTTCATTCCAATAAAAAAAAAAGGTAAAAATTCTTGAATTTATTTACCAAGTAGTCATAAAAAAAATGCCACCAAACAATCCAGACAAATACTTCCCAAGACCAATCCAGCCACCAAACAAGCCAGACAAATACTTCCCAAGATGAATCCAACCATCAAACAATCTTCCATGAACAAAAACAAGATCTCCAATGAGTCAACAAGGTTGACCTTACTGAGAATGTAGATTCTCTAAATTTTGGCTTCATCAATCAGGTCTGCAACTTCGGATTCTAAAAACACGAACATGTAATAACCTAAGAATCACTGAAACTCGCATGAGTGAGCCAATAATACTAGGAGATCAAACTTATTTCTTTTTTTGAGACTCTTCTTTTCTTCTCTAGGGTGATTTCTTATCTTCTAACCTCTTCACACTACTTTTATGTCAAAAATAAAACTCCAAGATGTGTGCCACTATAGGAGGTTGAAGTCATCTTATTTATAGTCCTCACAAGGGCAAGATTGGGCCTCTCTAGGTCAACTTTATCATGGATGGACGACTTGGTAATGGGGTATTTCTAGAATTTTCTAAACATCAAAATAATATTTTATTTCTCGATACAAGAGCCCAATCAGTTCTATTACATCATGATATAAAATTTGACGCAACACAAAAACCCTATAGCACTCAATGAGTGTTTAGACCTAGGAACCCAAAAAAGTGAGCATGAAACCCATGCTTTAGTAAATAAATTTTATTTTACAATAATTTTATTTTTATTTTTAAAATTACATAAGAGATACATCATGTCATGATCCTAATACAACTATGAAGACAAATACTAGTTACAACTCTAAATAGGAACTTCACATGCTACAGATCTTTAATGTCTTCTAGGGAAGATTTCTCCTCAACTAAACTCATCTCTCCTTCCTTTGTACTTCACATTTCTTCTTATCCATAGAATTTCTATGAAATGAAGTGCATGTGTGATGTATCTCAAAGGATATTTAATGTATACTTTATATAGCCTTCCAAGGGCTATTTAAGCCCAATGTGATGCCAACTTCAGCTAGCTAGCTGACCTGTTCTTGGGAGCACTATAAAAAATTTTACAAAATAAAAAATGATTTTATTTATTTGATACAAGTGCCCAAATGGGATTTTACATATTGACAATGGAATTTTGACTCAAGAAAATCCTATAGGCATGCAATGGATTCCTGACATATTAACCAAAGACTCAAGCATGAAACCCATGCTTTATAAAATTTTGTTTTTACAATTTTATTTCTTCTTTTGATCAATATATAATAATTACATTATGACATAAGACAAATGATGATCTTAGTGGATATTGGTGGCCACCCACATATTCCATTTGGACCCCCATCATTGGTTCTTTCAGTTTTTCAGTTTCAGCACAACTTATTATTTTTAGCAGTTTGTGGGTCATGAACTTCCGAAGCCGTTTTGCGACCCTAATGATCCAAGTGGATATTGGTGGCCACCCACCTATTCCATTTGGACCCCCACCATCGATTTATCAGTTTTTCAGTTTCAACACAACTTACTATTTTTAGTAGTTTTTCGGGTCATGAACTTTCAGAGCCTTTTTTAGGCCCTAAATTATGTTTTTTGGGAAACTTGGGAGCAGCATGGAATTTCCTTCAATATTTATCACATCATAAGTTGTAGACCTCCGATAGATCTTTCTAATGAGGTATTGAGCGCGTCAAAAGGAGATCGTATGCCAAAGTTACGTCCCCAAGAAGATTGATGTATCAATTTACCCAAACAGGGCCCACAGTTTTGGTGCTTCATCTCCTAGGGTTAGGTTTTTGGATTTTTAGGGTTTTCCATTGTTTCTCAACAAAAAATATGCCTTCGAGCCTCATTGTAACACTATTAAAAGGCTTGTAGTTGCCACATCTCTTCTCAGAGATAAGCTGCCAGTGCCCTAGCTAGTTTATTTTCTTTATGTCTGTAAACATATTTATGTTATGTCTGGAGTTACCTCAAAGGCAGACCTATATTTTAAATATTTGTGGGACCAATATAGTTCTCAATTGGAAATGGTCAAGTCACATGAGTGCCCTCCATCGATTCCGGAGATGGAGTGGAGAGTGCTTGTGGAAAATGCACACGAGAAGGCACTTCGAAAAGCAGGGAAGACTCCACCTAGACCAAGAAGGTATGCAACACTTTTAATAATGTAATTTTTATACTTTATCATCATTACGACATCTAAATAAGTTTTTCAATGTTTTAAATATAGGTTCCCATATACTTCCAAAGCCACACAGGATAAAATAGAAAAACATGGGTAGCATCATCTTAGCCTGGGTGGTTACTCGAAACTAGCCACAAAAATTGTAAGTATATAAAAAAAATTGCGTCCAAATTATAAATTGTTAACAATTTTAATTTAATATCATAGAAGAATAAAAATTCATGTTCTAATGAAAAATTGCAGGGGACAATTCAAGGAGGTTGTCATGGGGGAATACCTAAAGCTTTCTTTCATGTATGACTATCAAGTTGTGGATAACCTTGGAGTCTTCATAGTCTTCCACAACCCAACATAACACTCAGGAAAATAAAATAAATGAATAGCATTTATAAATAATTACTTGTAAAATATATTGGTTATTATTTTTTTCCATAAATTAATGTTCTTGATTGTAAAAATAAGGAAAGAAATGTAGATACAACACATGATCCTACTGATGGCGAAGTGCGTAATCTTGAGACTAATGTTCAACTTAGTACTATGGTATTTTGTGTATTATAAGAAATTGTAGTATGGAATACAATTAAAAATATTTAAATACAAATGGTGTATTAATTATAACCTTTCTTGTTTATACATGAGAGCATGTACAATATGTGTCCAAAGAAGAGGAGAAACATATGGCCACATCCGAAAGTATTCTTCTTCCCTTGACTACTAAAGCAAGTAAAGAACACTCTATTACTATTTTTATTGATAAAACATTTGTAATAATAATAACTATTAATATGAGTTTAAATTTTGTTTCTTATTGCAGTTGATACTCGGCCCCACTTGCAGTAGCATAGTTGTAGGACTAGATCAACAACAAGAAATATTACATTAGAGACCACAACAACTGAATGGGGCTAAGATTAAGACATCCTTGCTAACTTCATATTAAAAAAGAAAAAAATGTGATATAAAATGACTACACTTGTTTATTCCAAGAGCCCTTTTTTAGTACCACATTTTTTACTGAGAGGTTGAATGCCTCATGGCATGTGCATGTGTAACTTTAGACTATCTTAATAAAAATTTGTGATTTTTTTGTTGCAAAAATTAGAACGGTTTTGTTTCATATAATGTAAACATAGTTTTTGTGATATAAGGAGGGTCTAGAATACCATATATTTGAGAAATTCAAGGTATAAGTCAATTAACTCCATTACGAACACCAAGGGCCTATAATCAGATTCCCATGTTAAACTAAGCCTTTACACAATCCGTGTCCATGATAATTTAAACATCAACTAATTTGTATATCTATCCTCCTCCACCATACACTACCACACTCCTAATTTAGGTGCTAGCTACTCCTGCTTCAATGCCTAATCACAACAATTTGTGATTTTTATGACAATTTAAGTACATATGTGTGTAATGTCCATGACGGGACATATGAATTTTCATCCCTAAATTTCCAGTCAGTGATTATAACCTTAAATGGGATAGCATTAGTCTATCTCATCATCTCAAAATGACCCGACAGATTAAAATTTACAATTTTTGTCATTATCACTTCACACTATCTCATGAATGACCCTTTATACAGATTATGTGCATGAATTTATATAAGGCCATCCCCTCTACCTATCCTATGATTGATTGTGACAGCAATTGAATAAAGTACAATTCACGGATATTTGTTGAAAATATCCCATACTTATAAATTATACTTTGTTCACATGTTCTCACAATCAATCATAGGCTAGGTAGAGGGGATGGTATTCCATAAATTCATGCATATAATCTGTAGAAGGGGTCATATATGAGACAATGTGAAGTGATGATGATAGACATGGTAAATTTTCATCTCCCGGGTCATTTTGAGATGGTTATGATAGACCAGTGCTAGCCCATTCAAGGTTATAATCATTGATCTGTGAAATGTGAAGAGGACAATTCATACATTCCATCATGGAAATTACACTCATGTGTACTTAAATTTTCATCATAATCACAAATTGTTGTGAATTGACAACTAATTTATATTAGAATTTTTTTAGACTAATATAGAATAAAAAATGCAACCAAAATATAGATTAATTACAATAAATATAGTAGAAAATTTAACAACCATTCCAACAATGTCGACTAGTGCATGAGGTAAAAAATACTCTAATGTTATTTTTATTAATGAATAATAACAAAAATTATCAATTTAAAATTTCCTTTTTGTTATATTTGATGATCCACCCCACTTGCGACAACCTCAACAATGTCATGAGTACACAACTAGACAATAAAAAAATAAAATAAAATAAAAATAAAAACAATGATTGTAGTAGTTATATCATTAGAAACATCATGTACCATATTATGAAAACATTTTTTATGACAAAAAAAATTTAGATGACGTATTTTGTGTCTATGATTCGAGAATGAATGTTATATGTTAATGAATAATTTATATATATCTCTTTATGTACATGACGTTGTTTCATATTATGTAAACATGTTTTTTATAATAAAGTTTATTGAGATGAAATATTTTGTCAATTTACGAATGACTAAATGAATTTTTCCTTTTTTAATGTATCTTAATGTCTTGCTTTCAAATATTTCCTATATAGTAGATATATTTGGTATTGTGGAATTAAGAGTGATGTGAGGGGGTGGAGGGGCCATAAGAGCTTCCACCTTCATGCGGTTGGCCCTATTCAATAGAGAATAAATTAGGATTTGGATAATCTTGGAGAAAAACACCCTCAATCCAACAGAGAGACAACAAAATCAATGTCGACTTTGATGCAGATTCATCAAGTGGAGGGAGGTTTTCTCCAAGATTAAACTACTCCAACAATTTATTCTCGAAATCAAGAGGATCTCATTTAGGTATACATGCACATAAGTATTTTAAATTATTATTTATTCATGCAATTATATCTAATATTTAGTCAAATTTAATCTAAAATTACCTCATTGGTCTCATGAATATGTGTAGGAAAAATAGTTTCAATTCAGATTTTGAAGTGGAACAACTATCTAAAGAAAATAGCTCAAAATGGTAAGGATTTAGGCGAGACAACAATTTTTTTGATGTTTATGTTGTATGTCTTGGCCGAGTGGGAGTTACATAAATTTTTATAAGAAATAATAAACTTTTCCATGAAACCAATTCATGTAGTATTTGTCTTTCTTTGACAATTGTGTTTGTATTTGAGTGAAAGACCATAAACTGTCATTTTTCATGCATGGAAGTAGGAGAAACTCTTACTCTATTAATTGGGAATAAGGCACTGGTATGATTTTTCTTTTATTTTATTAATTATTTATCGCATATAACTTCTTCTCCTTCCTTTTTTTTTGCAGGTACTTTCATTCGCATGTTTGGATTTGAAATATTAAGTACGGTTGGAGTCATATACACGAAAAAAACTCATTGAAGTACTGCTCAAATTTATCCCACCAAGCGCTTGGCTACCAAGTGCGTGATTTATTTTTGCTTTGCATTTGATTTGAAGAAATTTTTGATTTATACATTGCAAATATTCCAAGACCATAGATGTTGAGAAAAACTAGGGCAAACAAAATTAGGGTTTCTTTTATAACGTTTTCTCTTGTTATATTGACAATTATCGTGATATAATGTTAGTTCATCAACGTCATTATTATTTTGTCTTCATCATCAAGACAATGTCAATAAAGAAGATCAAAATGGAAACAAGAACACCAGAAATAGGCTCCAAGCCAGGGAAAAACCCCTCCATAGGGGAAAATCCAAAAAACTTCTCTTCTTATAGAAATTCAAGGAAGACTTCCAAGAAGTTTGATCAAGACAACTCACCAAGTGATAGGTCAGCCACACAAACAAAAATGCTTCTCTCTATAATGTGGTCTGATGCTCTTCTCTAGATCGAAATATGAACAAAGATAGCTTTCTTCTCATGCGTGTGATATTTTCAAACAAATAATTGATGTACAAGCCAAACAAATAGACCTACTTTATTTCCTCGTTATCCCTCACCGCTTTCTCACTCTGAATTTTCCTTAGAATTATTGAAGATATCAAAATACTTGTGTAGCTCAAATGAGGTCTAATATCTCTCCTTCATTGAGAAATATAAGGCATTATGTGAGTTAGATTCTTCAATTTTGTTTCTCTTATCTTTACATTTACTTGTGAAATTATATCTTGATTATGTTAGTGTTCCTTTCATCAAATAAATGCCAACATAAATATCACAAAGACAAGAACACATGATGTAGATGCACAACCAGGACAAAACCCAGTGTACTCTTTCTCTAGTATATTAAACTAGGTTGAGACACACTTTACCCTTTGAATAAATAAATAGAATTACTCCAACCGCTAGACTAGTTTCTCCTACAGTTGTCTCTGCAACCATGGTTCCTGGCTCCTTCTGTTTCAACTTCAAAATTTTGATCCTCCTTTTGCAATAGTCTCGACCCTCCTACTTCAGAAATCTCGGCCTTCCTGCTTAAGAAATCTCAACCTTCCATCTACAATAGTCTCAGCCCTTTCTGTAATCATCTCTGTAACAAGGAACTTCATTCTCCTTGTAATTGTTTATGCAATTCACATTTTCGGCTTCCTCTCTATAATAGGCTTCCAATATTCTCAACTTATTCTCCATTTCTCGGTCTTGTAATAGTTTATCTTACTTCTTGAACGAATACTTCACTTCTGTCCTTCAAATGGTGAAATAATAGGCTATTTATACTTACTGATAAATGTGCATTTGAGCCAACATGAACAATTTGACTTGAACCCGACTTGTAGTTTTGTAATGAAGGTCGACCTTATTATCTTCTTTTGGAGGCCAAATTTGAAGGATGAATGGTAATCCTTTTGGGAGAAGGAACTAATTTGGTGGAGGAGATATTTAGACACAAAAAACATTTTTCCTTTCTTGACCTTAAGGATCCCAAGAAGGGTCTCTTACAAAAATGACTTTGACTTTGACTCAACAAAAATATTAGAAACCTACAATGGAGGCTTGTCCTATTGACCATTGACCTAAGCATGAAACTCATCCTTTAATAAGTCAATAAAAATAATTTTATTTTCTTTATTATGACTCAAATAAAATTATAAAGACCAACATTAGTTACATTCTTCAGCACTCCCCCTTAACTAGGGAGGTATTCATAATTTTTACATAGAGATACACAAATGAACTCAAAATGAAATTATCTACAAATATAAAGATTCATTTAGTGTTGCAGCACTTTCGAATTAGATACTTAACCATGGTATCTAACCAGGTGGTACTAAGGCATGTTCCAAGCTTCAGCCACTATAAGTACCATCATGCTTCCACTCTAATACCAAGCCGAGGATCTAGGTGTGTATCCAAGGTCAAATCTCTATGACTAATGCACCCTCCCTACTTCAGGATCTAGACATCAACACATGGGTCGGTTGGACGTCCTCCCAAGAATTAGGCACTCAACCCCGGATGCTTACATATCTCTCTATAAACTACATATATATCCATTAGTCAAGAATTCTTCCAAAAATTCATATTTTATCATGGAGAGATCCTGCACAAACACAACCCCAATTCAAAATAACCTTTCAATAAATATATACATTAATTAAAACCTTAGGGGTCTTCAATTATCCTAATGTTGCGCATATATATTGTTTCATAAATAAAAAAAAAATCAAATCTTCTTTAGCTTTATTATTATCAACATGTTATGAATGCATGGATGGTATCCAAGCTCCCACTTAACTCAACAATAGACTTTATCAGGTTCTTATTTTTAGCATGGTCATCATTAAGTCATTTTCAGGATAGGTGAACATCTTCAACATTTTGAAGATTTTGTATGTGCAAATATAGTAACCAAGTACAAATATACAGGAGTATGAGATCAATACAGGGTTACCATATAAACTTGAAGATAGTATCAATAACAAGTAGTCAAACTTTCATAGCTTAAACTTGAATAATATTTCATATCGAACTCGAGATCTTTTGCTAGGGTTTTTGACATAATCCCTAGATTAGATTCCAAAGTCAAATCTTAGGTATTGACAAATTAATAGTGAAAACAATTCTTTAAGTCCCAGAAACTAGACTCAACACCCACAAAATCAAATATTGTACATCTAGGGTTTCAACAATATGCTCTTTAGAATTTCATGACAGACTTTACTAGGTTTTGTTACAAACCCTAGAAATAGCAAGTTTACATCTAGGGTTTCATTCATACTAATTTTCTGTGTGGTACAAACATTAAACCTTAGCAATTTTGACTAGGGTTTCAATAATTCACCAAATCCTAAAGGTTTAGGGTTTTATGAAAATCCTAAAGGTTTAGGGTTTTATGAAAACCCTAAAAGATTAGGATTTTACCAAATTATTACCAAAAAACCTAAATATTGTTAGAATTACAAACCCTATGTATCCTAGGGTTTCAATATTATCGACAATATATTCTAAGAATCAACAAGTTCGAGTTTTATAGTGAACCCTAAAAATCAGGGTTTCCACAAAAATGGTCAAATGACAAGAGATATGACAGAGGTAGATTCAATATAGTGATTGATCTTCCTAACAAGAAAATTTTACGATTCAAAATCCTAAACATAAAATAGTTATTAATACAAGGGAAATCTTCAAATAATTTTAATAAATAATTTTTTACAAATAGACATACCTGGATTTTATCCTTTTACAAACCTTGTATGGTTTTTCCATGGAGTTCTCTCTCTCATGAATCACAATTTATACCTACAATACTTAATGAAAAGTACAACAAAGAAAACTATACAATACCAAAAAGTGTGAAGTCAACCTAGGATTTCCTAGGCAATTAAATTTTCCAATTACAAAATTTGAAAATCAAAATATATTTTACAAACCATATGACTACGGTTCTTCATGAGTTTCCTAGGGTGTGAAGTCAATATATGATTTCCTAGGCAATTACGTTTTCCAATTACAAACTTTGGAAATCAAAATATGTTTTACAAACCATATGACTAGGATTCTTCATGAATTTCGTAGGGTTTTACACTATTGGATAACAAATACCAATCTTAAATTTTCTAAACCCTAAGATGACTCAAATCTTGATCATATAAAAATATTATAAATACATACATTTGCCTTTGTTTATTTCAATGAAATTTTTTCCCTTTGCAAACTAACGACAATTTGTTGGATAGCCAAAACAAAAAAATATAAAGGAAATACTTACCTAAGATAGATGAGGTCTTGGTGGCAAGGATGTTAGAGAGAATTCATCATAATTTTTTCATGATGTACATCACTTGCTTCTAAACTTTGGTCATTATAATTGTTTGTTCCATGGTGATTTCTACTTATTTATATACATATGCATGTCTTATTCACTATTGATTAGAATTGGGATTCATGAAGGTGATTGTAAGAGGTATTCTTTGTCAACATATCTTTACTGCCACAAAACAAAAAGTTTCCCATCACCAAACAAAGGAGATGTTTCCTTCTTATATATTGTATCTTTTTATTTTATGATCATGGAGACTGTTGTTAGGCTTGCTCCTGCATGACATGATTAGAAAAATTGTCTTTGAGGGATATGATGACTTTTATTAATGCCATGTGAAGAATTCTAACTGTATACATCCTTCATGTTTGGTTATGTAGTGTACATGTCTTAATATATCAAATGTTTTCATCAAAACTTATTTGTAGAGATCTTCGAGAGAGAAACTCATAGCTTTTCTTGGCTCACTAACTTGTATGGGCTTGATTTGTGTATACATATATAAACCTCTTGATATTGCAACTCTACATAGAACTTATACTACACATTTTATCTTCTAAGGTAACTATAGCTAGATCATAGGCCTAATGAGCCTTCACTCTCGATCTCCTTTACGCTCAGAAATAATGTGGGAAATATCGGTTCGTATGATTGAATCCTTGTAATATACTTATTCTTAGAGGGTGGTCTTATCGTGATTGATGCCACTTCTTATAGTCTTCAAAATAGTATTGTGTATATATATGCCTAGAACAAAGTGTCTTTACCACAAAATTTGATGTGACATACTACTATAATATCAATGATATATTTTCTCTAAAATGATGATGTGAAGGAGAGTGATAGATCAATTTAGAAGTCTTGACCTTGAGTTTATTTTATGCACATAATGGGTTTCGGTCCTCTTGAAACAACACATAAATTGAATTTATGAAACAACACATAATTAAAATTTTTGGAGTGATTTTAGAGCATGTCAAGTGTGATCAGAACTTCGATCTATAGCCCAGGAAATTTTGTCTAGAGAGAGTTTCTTTTCCATCTATTCAGATGTTTCTAATGGAGATTAGACTAGGACCTTCGATGTACCTTAGGTTACCAATTATCCTTTTGGTCCTCTAGAAGAGAACATATATCTATTATTTTTGCTAGTGTATGTGCCCAGAATAATGGAGCCTTTAGCCTATATAATGTTATTTCCCCATCCAAAAAAAAATCATATCTACAAGCAGTGGCCAAAACCCAAAAAAATCAGCAAACCAAACTACTATATATATCTATGGAACTCAACATCCTCTTCAGCCTCTAAGCTAATAGTAATGGAGATATCTAGTGCTTGATGAACCAAAATAGAGGAAATAAGTGTAGAATACTGAAGCACAACTTACTTGAAGGAAACATCACTACCCGAGGTGGGGGCTAGATCCAAAACCATAGGACTAGAGAAGATGTGACCTCTAGCAACATGATTGGAAAGGTCCATCTAAAGGATAGAAATGGGCTCTTCAAATCCATAACACAAGAATAAGGGTGGGGCTCTAAAATCATAGCCCCATATAAAGTAAAAATTGAACAATAAAACTCCAAAACCAATCCACAACCATGACCTCTACACAAACATAGGATGGGATTCTATAGCTTTGAGGACACTCAAATCTTGGCTTCTATGAAAATCAATAGGTTGTAACCCATTGCAAGTTGCAACTAAGGAAAACCCTATCCACTCTAGTAGCACCTACAAATATATATAGTATGAATACAAATTAAAGTAGGATATCATACCTTATTATCTCTACAAGGTGAGCCACCTAAATAAATATTGTGGAACAATATTTGTCATCCCAATAGCATCTCCAAATTCAATTTTTATTCTTGGCTTCTTGTACATCGAAGTATCCTCTAAGGAAAAAATATAGTTAAGCAAGGAAATCAAGGTCCCTCCAAGTGTCCTCCATGGTTTTCAGCTAAAGAAAATATTTCTCACCTCTTTCTGGAATGTAGTTTTACTAAAGAATATGGAATAATACTTTAGAAACTCTAGTTGCAAGAGTATTTTTTCCAAATTCAAATCAAAAATTATTTTAGGTTTAGTATAAAAATTACACTAGAAAATTCCAAGGAAATGTCTCCCTTAAACAAATTTAGGTATCTCTCCCCAAATTCATCTACTAGAAGATACGGTTAGCTAGGAACATAAGTATCTTTGAAAACAATAAACCTCAAAAACTCAAGAAGTTGCATTGAGGACTCTATTGTTGATACCGAAATATTGGAAATCAAGAGTTGACCCCATATCTCTTGGGAAAGATCTCAACATAAATGAATTACAATGGTTGAACATCCTCCTTCAGTATCCTTGTGGAGCATCACCCCATTCTAAAGGTAAGCCTTATATTTATGAGAAATGGCACATTCATTGCTCTAAGGATGAAGTGGAAAAATTCATCCATTCTAAGAAATGTCATATCCTTTTCTTTGATGGAGCTTAGAAAAAAAATCCAAGGGTTGTAGGAGCAGGAGGGTTTATTCTTCACCCTGTTGAAACGATACAATTAACCTTTACTTAGGGACTAGGAACAAGATCGAATAATCAAGTGGAATCTTATGTTATTTTCAAAGTCTTAAATCTCGCTAAAGAAAGAAACGTTACAAATATTTCAATTCTAGGTGGCTATGGGATCACAATTCAAATCCTGAACAACAAGAAAATACCAAGGGACATAAAATTAAAGGTTATTCTTCAAAAAAAAATTCGGTATTCTAGATAACTTTTATTTCCTTGAAGCCCACCATATCTTGAGGACAATATAAAATGGAAGTTAATATCTAGGAAAACAAATGTTATGCTTTGGGTGTAGAAAGGATTTTTGAAAATAAACTTAAGGGGCACAATTTCATTCCCTAACTCTATGATAAAGGATCAAAATTGGACCATTAATTATGCCAATAGGCATTCTTATATGAGGTGTTTTTGTTTTTCCCTTAGGACATTGTTGAAGATTAGTTGTCCTCAACAGGTGTCTCTGGATATTTTGAAAACTAAACTTCAACTAACTTGGTTAAACTGGTTCATTGAGGCACCTAATGTGTACTATATGAAAGTCTCGAGAAATAATCTGAACACGAGCATTCCCAAATAATTGCAGAACATGCTTAGATTTACCTATGGATTTCTCTTATAAGAATTCTTATATTCGTGTTCTAGAGGGCGATCTATTTTCACATTTCAATAAAAGGTTGTTTCCATAGAACCCCTACATATGCAAATCACAATTGGGCTATTGTGGGTTGGAATTTTTTCATCTCTCTCAGCTCTGGGATTTTTACTCTTCTTCTCTTAGTGTTAGCATTTTGGGCAATGAAATATATCATTTTGGGAAATGAAATCTAAGGAAACAAACATTAAGAAAGAAGGTGACACCAGGTCCTCAAATATGACGGCCTTCCACAATCTCAACTTTGGGAGTGACGATGTGTTGGAATGCATCAAAGAAGAGAAAATCATTGACAAAGGAGGAGCGATAATTGTGCATATATGTAGGTATCAGGCCCAATGGAAAACAAGTTTTCATGAAGAAATTGATGGGGATAAGCTCTTAAAATGATTGTGGTTTCTCTTAGGAGATAGAAACTTTGGGGATAATATTCCGTCGGCACATTCTCAGATTTCTCGTGATTTTCTCCAACTATGAAACTAATCTTCCAGTGTATGAATACATGACTAATGGAAGCCAAGGGGAACTACTTCATGGAAACAATGGTGGGCATCTCTATTGGAAAACTAGATAAAAAAATTGCACTAGAGGTTACTAAGGGTTTATGCCATCTTCACCAGATTGTCTCCTACCCATTCTTCATCGCAATGTGAAATCCAACAATAAACATCGTTACTGATGAAACGAGAACTATTACCTCAAAACGGGAACTGTAGCCCAAAAAGACTCAAAAAACATGAAAAAACGCCCCAAAAACAAAAAGTGTGTATTCCAGAACGCATTTAGTTTTTTCTCAAGGTCAAATTTCAAAATTTTATAAAATTATGCTAAAAACGAAATTGTTTCTTGAAAAAAGGATTGAAAAAAAACCCTCAAAACAAAATGAGTTGATGTTGGAATAACAAAAAAAACATTGTGTCACACTTTTGACACATTGTAACAATGGAATTAAAGACAACATATTAGGACATTGAAAAATCGTAAAATTCTAATTTTTTTGATAGATGATGTTAAATATAAACAAAATCATGTCTGAAGGGCTTATCATTTCGAACAATTTTTATCCATGTTGTTAAACATAAAATATCTTTACTCTAAAAAACCCTAAAATTGTAATTATTTTCAACCATATCAATAAAGAGAAAATTTCATAGCACATAAAAACCTTAATGACAAGTTGTAAATCTCAAGTTTTTAAATCTTAAGTTTTCAAGATACTTGAACCATGAAATTATGGAGAAATTATATGACTTAAACAATTTTTAAAAATGAACAAGTAAATGAAAAATTTATTATTCCAATAGTAATTTTAATTTTAAAGGAGAAAAATAGATCTCTTTTCAAATCTTAGCATAAGACAAATTTAAATCTAATTGCAACCAAAACCTAAAAATCAAGCATCAAAACAAAGTGTCCCCTCTCAATGAGGCATATAATTTAAAAAATAAAAAATAAAGTATCTTATACAAAATGGTTACAATACATAATATCATGGTAATATCACTACATAAACTAAAAATTCGACATTGATTTATATTTTCTTTTTTACTTTTAATCAAAATATCAACATTGGTACATTGAATATAACATAAATTATTTTTGTAATTCATTGTTGCGATGTGGATATTCTAAAGAGATGAATTCTTCATAATTAAAACATATAATCCAACAAACATAGAAATGCCTAATAACTTCATGAAAAATAATTCAAAATTTTGATTTCAAGTTACCATGCAAACATAAATTACATAAAAGTGTCTTAAACAATTATTCAAAATCAACCATAGGTTCTAGCACACCATCAGAACCTACATCTTCAGATGAATGACTCGATGCAGATGAAGATGATCCATATTCTTCTCTTTCATCAACTAGTGCTCCATCTGAGTCAACATGCATGCCCACCATTTCAGAGTTCAAATGTCTTGTAGATCTACGACTACTTTCTGCAGAGTCCCATCTCAATAGTGATTGTTCTAGTAGTAATTTATTCAAAATATTTATGGGCTTCAACCAAAGAGTTCCTCTCTTTGTCAAATTGAATTCATACACAAGTATGTCAACATCCTCCAATTTTAAGACCTCTGTGCGGCGACGATTTATATTTTCACCCTTTCTTTTTCTCTTTCTGCCAATTTGTTTTTCAACTACCATCTCTGGCTTGTACACACCATTGAAAGGGTGGGTACTTGTAGCATACCAATGTAAATCAACAACTATAATATATTCATTTTCATTAATGACCTTTATAACCTTCGCAATCCAGAATGGATAGCCAAGTGGAGCTTCATCTGCTAACACTGCTATCACGCAAACCTCCTTAACATCCTGCACAGAACCCCTGTAAAGGTCTTCCATGGCTTCACGTTCTGCACATGATATTCTAGAACCAATATAGCTTTCTCTTTCCTCTACCTGTGGAGAATTAATAATAGCTTGAGACTGTTGTTGCTCAACAATGTGTGTTTCCTGATGTTCATTTGGCATATTTTGTGGCAAAAAAAAAGGAGCCTTCAAAAGCGTATCCACATTTATTGATCTTGAAATCATATCACTTTGATTACTGAAAAAAGATTCCCACCAATCTGAATCAGCAACATCAAAGTACTCATATGTATCTCTAATACATCTTTTAATTTCCTCCAGACATTCAGAATAATTTATGTCTCTCTTATGCCTTCGTGCATTATGGAGTTCAGCAACTTACTGTAATAACAATATCTTTGATGAAAATATTGGACGCTCTGGAATGAACTTCAAAAATGCTAAACCTGATGATGGCCCCCATTCTACAACAGTTGAATACTTCTTGCCCCATATAAGTGTTATCCCATTAATTTTTTTGATACGAAATTAATGTTGGAAGCTAATGTCGTTAAGTTGTTCAATGCATTTCTCCTCACCATGCGATCCCAAAATAAACCTTCGCATGTCAATAGTTTCTTCCAACACATGAAAAACAGGCTCTAGAATGTACGATTTCTTAATATATTCAATTAATGATGGCAAGCTCCCAAAACCTTTCCTTCTCAATGTTACTGAAAAACAACTGAACATTTGATCAATATGATCATGAGTATGCCCAACAAGAAGGAAGCCAACCTTTATCTTTTTAAAAATTCCCAATTCAACGAGCATGTTTAGATACCCAAAAAGAACTTAATTTTTGTTTTCATAACTTGTGTTGTCTAATTGTAAATATAAAACTTTAGGAATAATACTAGACCAATGAGTAACCACATTGTAGATTATAGTTATGGTCAGATTTGCATCATTGTGAATATTTGGAGTTGTGAATAAAACTCTTGGAAACATCTTCTCATTAAATACCATACAACCAACCAAGTGAAATTGAATGAAATTTTCCTCCTGTAATTTTTTTTGGCGTGCGGACAAAATGTGGAAGAAGTGTTTTCTTTTGGTCCATACCATCAATTATCAAACCCAGATATTTACTTGGATGATCATAACACTTCTTTCGATGTTTATACAACTTTTGCCTTTCACTTGTTTGCTGATTGTGATGCTCTTGAAGTTCTTTGACAACGAAATTTGTACATAAAATAAAAGAAACATATGAATAAATATATTTTCATAGTTGATAACTATCCAATTTTAATAAACAATGTTTTGAATGCATACCTCTTTCTGCCCCTTGACATTTATCTCTTTTTCCTTCTATTCTGTCGATTTAAAGACGATTTTGGGGAGAATCTATTTTTTCTATGGTTTTTGTGTTCAAAAACTATTTTTTTAAGGTTTTAGGTTCGAAAACCATAATTTTTTAATATTTTTTTAGTGAAAAAAAAAATCAAATTGTTAGGGTTTTAGGACAAAAATTTAGAATTTTTTTTCTTTTTTAGGGTTTTTAGGACAAAAATTTAGAATTTTAAAACATGAAAATTTATTTTTAGAAATATGATTAGATATTTTATTTTTTTTATTTAAAAGAGAATAGATAGTTTTAGTTTATATATATATATATATATTTTCGGTGGTTTCATTATTTAAATTGTTTTTTTTTTTATTTGACAATTTTTTTATTTTATATTTTATTTTTATTTTTTTTAATTTTAAATCTTATTTTTAATTGTAAGTTATAATATTAATTTGTTTTTGTTTATATTTGAAAACATATATTTATTTATTATTTTATTTTTTTAATTTTAAATTCTATATTATTATATTTTATATCAAACAAAAATTGTTTTTTTTTATTATAATTGTCTTAGTTTTAAAAAAATAAAAATAAAAATTAACATTTTCATATTTTTTTTTATATTTTAAAACATATTTTTTAATTTTTTTTATTGTTTTTCTATATTTTAAATTATAATGGTTTTAGTTTTAAGAAAATAAAAATTAAAAATTAAAATCTTCTTATATATTTTTGTTTATATTTTAAAACATATTTTTAAATTTTTTTTATTGTTTTTTTATATTTTAAATAATAATTGTTTTAATTTTTTTTAAAAATTAAAATTTAAAATTAAATTTTTTTTTTATATTTGTTTGTTTATTTTTAAAAAAATATTTTTTAATTTGTTTTTATTGTTTTTTAATATTTTAAAATTTTAATTGAATAGTTTTTTTTCTTTTTTTTCTTTTTTTTTTTATAACAATACATTTTTTTTTATTATAATAGTTTTTGTTTAAGACAAAATTTTAAAAACATTAAATTTTTTATATAGTTTGTGTTTGAAATTTTTTTTAAAAAATTAATTTGCCACCCACCGGGGGCCGGAGGCAGGCTAGGCAGTCCTCGACGGCACCGCCCGGCCCCCGGCTAGGTGGAAGGTGATTCTCAGAATCGTCCTTTGCCCCACCGGGGGTCGGAGGTAGGTCGGGTGGCCCCATCGAGCACTGCCCACCCTGCCTCCGGCCCCTGGCTGGGCAGGGGGTGATTCTCGGAACCGCCTACGCCCAGCAGGGGGTCGGAGGGGGATTCTCAGAATTGCCCTCCACCCAGCCGGGGGGTGGAGGGAAATTCTCAGAATCGCTCTACGCCTAGTCGGCGGCCAGAAGTAGGCTGGGCCCCCTCGACGACGCCGCCTGGCCTGCCTCCACCCAGCTGGGGGTCGGAGGGCGATTCTCGAAATCGCCCTCTGCCCAGTCGGGGGCCAGAGGCAGGCTGGGCAGCCCTCGACGGCACCACCTAGCTGGCCTCCAGCCCCCGGCTGGGTGGAGGCAGGCCAGGCAGTGCCATCGAGGACTTCCCATCCTGCTTCCGACCCTCGGCTAGGCGGAGGGCGATTCTCAGAATCACCCTACGCCCAGCCGAGGGCCGGAGGGCGATTCTCAGAATCACCCTCTACCCAGCCGGGGGCCGGAGGCAGGCTAGGTAGCCCTCGATGACGCCACCTGGCCGACCTTCGGCCCTTAACTGGGAAGAGGGTGATTCCGAGAATCGCCCTTCACCCACATGGGGGCTAGAGGCAGGTTGCGCAACCCTTGATGATGTCGCTTGGCCTACCTTCATCCTCCGGCTGGGCAGAGGGTGATTCCGAGGGCCACCCGGCCGGCCTTCGGCCCCCGGCAGGACGGTTGCCCTCCGCCCTGCCGGGCGGCCCTCAAAATCGCCCTCCGCCTAGCCGAGGGTCAGAGGCAGGTTGGGCAGCTCAATCACCCTTCGCCCTGTCGGGGGTCGAAGGCCTGCCGAGCAGCCCTCGAAATTGCCCTCCGCTCAGGCGGGGGCCGGAGGCAAGCTGGGAAACTCTCGATGACGTCGCCCGGCTAGCCTCCGACCTTCGGCTAAGTGGAGGGTGATTCCGAGAATCACCCTCCGCCCAGCCGGGGGCCGAAGGCAGGCTGAGAAACCCTCGACGGCACCGCCCGGTTGGCCTCCAGCCTCGGGCGGGCGCGAAAACAATTTTTTATTATTATTATTTTATTTTTAAATTTAAATATATAATCAAATTTATAATTTTGATTTTTATTTATTTTGTTTTAAATATAAAATATTACTGTTTTGTTTTAAAAAATTTAATATAAAATTTTTAAAATATATATAATGTTTTATAATAAAGTTTTAAATTTTTTTAAATATATAATTTTAAGATAGTTATAATATAAATTTTTAATGTTGAATGTTGGATAAAAGAGGATAGCTATAAGCGTATTCTAATGAATCGAGTAGATGGGAAGAGTCATAGTCAAGTATTGGTTCATGATGCAGTTGTAAGAAAACTAACATATGAAGATAAAGATGCAAAAGGAGATATAGTTAACATTTTTCAAAAACCGCAAGCATTGATTAACTATATTATAGATCTATGTTCGAATGAAGGAGATTGGGTTTTGGATGTATTCTCGGGTTCAGGTAAGTTTTATTATACAAATTTAAATTTAAATATTTTACTTTTTACTTTTTATGTCTTTATACTAATTTTATTACTTATTTCTTTTGTGCTTGATGATTAAGCACAACACTAGCATGTTGCCTACCAAAAGGAAGAAATTGCATTTCCATTGAGAAATTTATTTAACAAAGAATTAACGCTCTTGAATTCCTTCCAAATGCGAAGCAAGAAGTTGGTTTGAGGAAAGGGGATTTTAATGAATCACGTGTGGAAAAAAAAGAAAAGGAACCTCAACCACCATTATATGGAATGATTGGAAGGGGACACTTTGGAAGATTTGCAGACATGAAAGATCCATTAGAAGATGACAATGACCAAAATGAAGCAAAAAATGTTGCGGAAGAAGCTATCATTAATGTTCTAGATGATGTTGAAGACGTATTAGATTGATATTGTTGATGATCTTTAAGTTATGCTTGCAAACAAAGCTAATTTTTTAGATCTATTAATCAATTTTACTTGTAATGTTTAGAATTTTATATTTTATGAGAAGAATCCTTATTTTTTGCAAAAACATGTGATTACTATTATTTTTTGACATAAAATTCAATAAAAATGTTATTTTCTTAAGTTTTTGTGTTAAGATTTTCCCAAAAAATTAGGTTATTTAACATGTTTTTTTTTAACAAAAAGTCTCTAAAAGTGTATTTTTTGCATTCTATTCATATTGAAATTTTGTATTTTTTTTTTATATCGTTCAAAATATTGGTTTTTTAGCGACAATTATTTGATGTGCATAGAAAAATTAATTAGCAATACATAAAGTTGTAGAAAATATAAACTTTATAATAGTGACCCTTTTTTCATTTTTTATCTATGTGAAAAAGTGAAGATATCATTACAAATTTTTATTTTAAGAAAATTTATTTTTTTTCTTTTTAAAACACAAGTACATAAATGCACTTAAAAATAAACATCTCATGAAAAAAGAAGAAATTAGAAAATGCAGTGTCAAAATCAATCCTCTAAAAAAATGTTGGTGATGATATGCCACCACTATTCAAAATCGACATAAAAAGCATCACAGAAAAAAATTAAATTAAATTAAAGTGCAAAAAACGTGCTAAAAAAAAATTGATTTTGCATCACCACTTTTCAAAATCAAGTGTTTTTCTTGCTACGTCAAAAAGTATGTACCAGTGTAGTTACCTATTTCATCAGTAATAGTTTTAATATCCTTCTTCACTCCAATATCCTACTTGCATATTTCGGAATTTCCAAAATATTGTGTCATTTTGTTGCCTTATATTGCATGTTCTCAATGGCAGGAACCTTTGGCTACATAACTTCAGGTAATTTTTTTTTCATCTTCTGTGTTAATCTACATTCGTCAATAGCCAATTTTATTAGAGGATATTTTAAAGGTTTTATTGTGCATAACAATTCAAGAAGCTTTTGATCTCATTTAACACTCAACAAAACTTTAATCATTTAATTTACATATAGTACACAAAGAATGAAAGTGGGCGAAAAAAGCGATGTGTACAACTTCATATTGGTTTTCTCGAGTTGACCAAGGCACCTAAATTGTATAAAACAAGACTTCATGATCTAGCAAATTTTATGCTGATTTACAAATTTCAACCTATGTTTTTTCACACTTCCATTCTTTCATCCCAAGGTTAAGAATTTCATAATAATGTTTTTGGCATGGTCTTTGGTAGTAGTTGAAACATTGGAGCTATGGTTCAAAAGTTAGAACCATGGATACATCTTTGTTGTGGATGCAATAGGGCTCACTATATAGAGTAACTACCCATCACGAAGGAGTATGTAGCCAATGGTAGAGCCCACTAGACACGAACCAACGTCTGTTTCACGAGGAAGCCATTTTGTCTACTCTTATGCATCATCTGCATCTCTAAAGGGTATATGCATTTCAAGAGCATGAATCAAATATTTGTTGTTTATATCCCTTTCTCCACCAAGAAGTGAGTAAAAACCCCACATGTCCTTAAATAGGACAAATTGTCCATCAAAAGATACATTAACATTTTTCCACTGATAGTATGCTAATAAGGAGTATGAAACTCAGTCTCATGAAGTTCATAGAGAATACCATCAATATACATAAATCCACCCTTCCACTTCAATTGCAACAATCACAATAACATGAACCCAAACCTCACAAAGGCCCAAGAAACATGTGAGGTTGATCAACAGTTTTATACTAACCCTAATAATATTCCCATAATTTACGACATTAGCGGGTGTTGAATGGTGAATTCTTCGCATATCACCAATATGTACGCTCTTATAAAGATTAAAGAAGAGGATTATGATGGGTGACTATTCAACTCATGTGTTTCACAGAGACCATTATTGCAATAATTTTCCCCATTGACTCAGACCAATATCACTTCCACATTCATAATCTCATTCTAGTTTTTAGAGGATTTTGATGGGCGACTATTCAACTCATGTGCTTCACAGAGACCATTCTTGCAATAATTCGCCCCATTCACTCAGACCAATATCACTTCCACATTCACCATTAAAATAAATGAATGTATGTTTTCAATGAGACCTACCTAGGCTATAGGACTTCCTTAATATTAGAACTGAAAGTAAATTTAAAAGGATGACTTAATCAAATGCCAGAATTTTAATTCAAATTAAAAACACAACTGAGTTATAATTTATCAATAAATTTGATAAAAATTGTTGAATTTATAAGGTATCATTTTTGTGGTTGAATGGTTCGATTATGAAAAAAATTTCAATAAAATGGGGAGATGCCAAACATATGGAATTGATAATTCTTACCAGCAATTAACGATATTTCCTGATTTCCCTTTTGATAGCCTTCATCTAGGTATTAGTCGACTTCAATAGCGGGTCTGGTAATTGAAATATTTCCTCTGCAAGAGTTCTGATGAATTGGGGATTGTAAGAAAAATATGGAAAGGATTGAGTACCCAACAAATAATTGGACTGCATTGCATGCAAGGAGGTGTAACTGGCAATGGTGATTAAACTCACACTTAGTATGAAGAAGACGAGAAGCCGCATTGCATATTTTCAGCATGTATTTTATGATTTAGATTGATTTCATTTGCATAGGCACAACACCACACAGAAGAAAGTGTTGGAATTAATAGAGAAATATAATAATGTATTTGGTTGTTTGTTGTTAGGATTGATATCCTTTATTTAGGTCCTAAATAATAGGGAGTGGTTCAAACCACCAAGCTAGTTTGTAAGTTTATATGTAGGAGACTTTGATTGAATGAATGAGGGGTGCGTTGAGCGCTTGGGCATGTAGGAGACTTTGATTGAATGAATGAGGGGTGCGTTGAGCGCTTGGGCATTCTCCAGGTGAATCACCTAGAGAGCCTCTTGTTTTATGTCATATTTTGTCTCTCCTTAAAATTTTATCAGGTGGAAGATGAGTGGAGATGTGTTGTGTGAGTTGCAGGTGTCGAGCCGATGTTTGGATCAGCTGCGACATTCGGATTTGGAGTTGTTGCATGAGTGGAGAAGAGATGCTATCTTAGTGTGATTTGCAGTGAAAGAGCATGCGAGTAGTGTTGCATGTGGTTGTTGGTGGTCGATCGTTAAGGTAATTGTTTCCATTCAAGATCCAGCCTTCAATCCAAAAGTGGTGGAAGGCTTCTTCCTTTCCCAGACCACCAACGTCGCCCAATACAACACTTTCAAGTCGATTTGGGTTTTTATTATTATTGTGGCTTCTCGATCGTTGTGATATGTAATTGGGTTGTGAGGGATGAGAGTCTCAATCAAGTCTGGTGAGCAATATTGAGCAGTTAGTATGATTGTAGAAGTGTGTTGAACAAAGAGAATGAGTCGTGAAGTGAAGGCTAGAGGGACCAGTCGGATAAGGCGTGCGTTGTGTCTTCAACCGCGTTGTGTCTTCAACCGGTGACTGAAGCTTCCCGATCCATGTCAGTAAGTGCCAAAGGTGACTTGCTTCCGTGTCATCGAGCCTCAGATTTTTCGTTCAATAAATTGACTTGCTTCGGAACTTTCGAGTTCCTTGCTTCCCTACGTGCAGCGAAATTGTGGTGTGCAACAGATCCCCTCCTCTCAGCATCGATTTTCTCATCGGAGAGGTGTTGCTACACGTGGAGTTTAACTCGTTGATGTTGACCGTATTTGAGGCGATATGTTAAGATAGAATTGTTGTTGTGCCGGGAAGAGAGCAGCTCGACGTGTTGTGTTCTGCAGACTGATCTTCCCAACGCTAGTTCAAATCTCTCAGACAATGATCTGTGGATTAGATCAATGCCTTTGCTCAACAAAAAGATACATGAATCAGTGTTGTGTTCGGTGGTTTCTCAGATGTCGTTGTGCACTGTGGTGAATAGTGTGGGTTGTGAACAACGACGAATTTATTCAAAGGAGTCTAAGTTATTGTTAGAGGGGTCAGTCGATTTGGTGGAGCGATTGTGGTGTGGCTCAGATTTGTGTGATGTGTGGTCTTAGTGTGATAGCTGCACGTGTTTGTGCATATAGATGTGGAAAACAGGACTGTTTTGTCTGTGGCATTTCAGGTTGGCGTTGTGATCGACAACGACCAAAGGTGAGATTCATAAGAAGTGCAGTGGCAAGGGTGAGTTCGTTTTTTGGAAATACATTGAATGAACACGCGACAAG
Source organism: Pinus albicaulis (assembly GCA_034641835.2). NCBI lineage: Eukaryota > Viridiplantae > Streptophyta > Pinopsida > Pinales > Pinaceae > Pinus > Pinus albicaulis. The sequence continues at coordinate 915,891,789 of CM076584.1, forward strand.
TGAGCGTGGAAGGGGCAAGCAGTTTCGAGGAAGCATCGTGGGCAGTGTTGCTGCTAAAAACACAATGGAGGACATGAACAAGGAGGTGAGTGTTACTGACAACACACAATGTTAGGGCTAACACATTATTGGATGGAAACGTTGCGGAGAGGAGTGTAGCACAGAGGCTGCATAGGTGAAGGGAGAAACATTGAACAGTGAATAAGGTGGTGATGCTTGTAGAGGCCTTTGAAATTGTCGTGCAAATTTCCAAATGTGAAACAAATGACCTGCAACATGATGCAATAGGTTTTGCTCGCTTGAGACTGATGCAAGCATGCAGTTAACATCTTGATTAAATGTTAAGATGCTTTCTTCACATTGGAGTTAACTTGACATTTTTATATTTAAAATCTTCTTAAACCTAGGACTATCCATGACCAAGTCCTCAGGTTCTATGTACTCTAGCTCATAAGTATGATGTTCGAAAGCTTAAGCTTAATCTTGGAGAATTGTGATGGTAGAGAACCTTTGACTGGTTTTTTGAATTAAATTGGCCGACGATGGAGAGCCGATTGTGGCCCGCCAAGTGTTGCTTGTGCGTCGAGTTGCTGGGATCATGGATCGTCGTTGCATTAATATCCACTACTCTATTAATTTGGAAAGTTCCTGTCATTTTTTTTTAATCCATTTCTGGTGTGCCAATGTGGGAAAGCAGAAGTGATTTAGTCATCTATCCAGTGTTTGGAAGAGGCCCATTTGCTGCGAATTTTTTGCAGTTGTAGAGCATTGGACTAGTGAGTTGAAGGATCGGTTCCATTTGTGATCGCTGGAGTGTAGTATCTTTGGTCTGCATGTTCTTGAGACTGCCTACGCATTAGTGTGAATAGGTCATTGAAATTTTTTTGGTGGCGTATTCAGCAATGGGTCAACATAGGACACTAAAAGAGTCTCGAAGAAAATTGAGGAGAAAGCATCAAAACATAGCTACGATATATTTTTCAGCTAAATTTGGTGAATTTTTTCAGGTTGACGTTGATGGGCCGGTAGCTGATCAAGTCAAGGATCATAATGCAGATCTGGAATTTGATGAAATTATTAAAAGGTTAATGTCATATCTACCTTCCTTTTTCAGGGATGGATTATGAGAGTTGGGCAACTGAAATGAAAACAATATTATGGAAGGTAGATTTATTAAATTATGTTGAAGATGATTTTTTTACATTAAACAATGATATGAGTTCAACATTACACCTTATAACAATTTCATTAGATGAAAGCATCTTATTCAGTACACTGCATGAATATGGTGAGATACACAGTGCAAAGGTTTTGTGGGATAATTTAGAAATGAAGTACAGTTTGAATGATGGAAAAATGATGAAAGTATTTCTCTTGAAAATGATGGTTGTACTTTCAGTCCCATAACTGAGTATGAAACTAAAAATGACAACTGTAAAGTTGCAATGATGGATGTTAAATGTCTGCCTGTAACTGACAATGAAACATGTGACGATGAAGAAAAAATCATTGTTGTAGAATCTGAAATATTTTATGAAGAAAGCTTCCCTGGTGCAGAGACCTATGAAGTAAAATTTGATGATAACTATGTATGTCATGACGAGTGGATCAATCTGATGCATGAAAAGCATCTTATTGATGAGTTGTTTTTCAGTGAGAAGGAAATTCTATCTCCATATACATATCAAATGCAAGATAACATGTTTGTAGCAACAGAAAATTTTCTTAAAGAGGTTGAAGACATACATCAACAAACTATGTCAGCAGAGAAAGATGAAGAAATGAAATCTCTCTTAAAGGAGCGGGATGACAAGAACCAATATGGTCCTCTTTATGAATCAAATCTCTCTTAAAGGAGCGGGATGACAAGAACCAATATGGTCCTCTTTATGAATCTAACATTTTTTTTAAGTGTGTAGATATTGACAGCCAGGAAGAAGAAATTTCAAACATTAAAGACAATTTTAAGTCCCAAGAACCTGCAACATTAAATTCAAATAATGTTAGCCTACAATTGAGATCAAGAAAGAGGAGAATAAGAGTTCAAGTGTTCCACATTTGGCACAGAAAACACAAAAATAAGGATAAGCTTCACCACTATCTAATGGCAAGAAAAGTGAAGATGAAACTTCACCAACAAATGAACAAGCATGGACTCGTTAGCAAGAAGACAAAAATGGAAGCTAAGTTATCAAGTACCATTGTAAGCCTAGCTGAGACAGAGACTGCTAGGTCCCTATAATACTAGTGTATCCCCTTATTGTTGTTAATGTAGCCCCCTTATTGTTACTATTGTACCCCTATAACCCCCATATTGTTATTATTGTGCCCTTACATTATTATTGTTAGGTCGGCTAGGATTATATTGTGACCCCATGGACTCCTATATATTGAAAGAAGGTTTTTTCATTTTTATCATCCAAGAATTGTTCATTTATGTAATGTAAAGGAGGTTGACCCCTTAAAGTGGCTTATTTATAAAGCGTTGATTTCTCTTTTCTTCTATTTTTTTAGCTGGTTTCATAACATTTGGTATCAGAGCTTTGGATTCTACAGTTTCACTACTCCAAACATGTCATCGTGGCATTTTCGCTATAACTTTTTTTTACGAAGGTTCAGAAGCTGAAATTTTTATCACGTGAAGCTGAATCCTAAGGAACTTCATGTAAAAATTTCAGATATTGGTTTGTAATATTTTCTGAGATATGATCTGTGGCAGTTATGGTTTTTGTAGGCTCCCAAATTTCATTTAAAATAGGTGACCTTGAGAAAATTGCCATAACTCTCTCTTTGAGCATCGGATTGGAATTTTGTAAAAATTGGTTGAAATTACATGAACTGTAGTTTCATGTGTATCAATTTTAGAGCCTAAGGAGGAAACAGGGACATGTAGCATGTTGTACATGTTCGCTCTACTGAACCAATCCATAATTAGGTCATTGTGGGATATCTGGCATAACTTTGCCTTGAAGCATCCAAATCAGGTCAGACCTATGGCATTCGAAAGAAGTTTCAGAGGGCTACTATAAGACCGAATTTCAGATATTGAAGGTCCGAAATCATAGAGATAATTTAGTTGTAATATCAAGCTCCTCCAAAGCAATAAAAAGGTGTGTATTTTTTTTCAAATTGCATAAGTCTTGTTTGAAAAATCAATTTGAAGTGATTCCAAGGGCATATTGAAGCATAGATATCAGTATTGGGTTCTAAAATGCCCCCTAAAAAGAATTCAACATCCATTAAGTCCTCAAAATACTCTACTATAACTCATGAAGGTGAAAAAGTGCAACATGATATATAAAAATTACAAGAGAAAGTGCACCAAATTTCTCTCTCGCAAAGAGAAACAAAAAATGAAATGGATTTTTTGAAGAAAGGCATGGAAGAAAAGATAGATGGTTTGAAGAAAGGCGTGGAAGCTAAGATGGATGGTTTGAAGAATGGCATGGAAGACATGGAAGAAAAAATGAAAGACAACATGGAAGACATGAATAATGATCTAAAAGCGGACATGGAAGGTTTGAAGGAAGGTTTGACAAAGTTGATACAAGACATGATTCCTAATGGTGAAAATATAGTAGAGGAAACTCATGATGAGAACAATAAATGTTAATTTTGATTTCCTGAACTCTAATGTTGGATCGAAGACCCACCATATTCCAAAGATCGATATGAGGAAGTTTTATGGCAAGGATCCCGTAACATGTATACTACAGATGGAGCAATATTTTGATCTCAATAATGTGAAAAACACACAAAAGGTACACCTTGCAACTCTATATTTAGAAAAAAATACATTTGTATGTTATCGATGGCTTTGCTCCCGTAAAAAAATTGTCACTTGGTCAATTTTTATGGAGGAAATGATAACGCATTATGAGGATACAAATAGCAACACCTTCTTTAGCCAATTGATAAATCTGAAGCAAAAGGGTTTAGTGGTGGAGCACATTGAGGACTTCAAAAAATTGAATATAAGGGTATTCGAGAGGAACACGAAATTGATGTCTTCACAGGGACTTTAAAGGATAACATCCAACATGAGGTTCACCTTTGGGAACATGACTCATTGGAGAAGGCATTAGGGTTATGGAGAAAATTAGATGTAGGTACTAATAGACAATGAAACACCTCCCGCCATACCTAAATATGGGTATTCTCTCCTAGGAGAATTCAGAACCTACAAGGTTGACACCACAACAATTGGAAGAAAAGAGAAAAAGGGCTTTGCTACAGTTGTGATAGAAAATACACTAAAGGTCATAAGTGTGCTGAGAAGAAATTATTTTACATAGATTGTGAAGAGGAAGAAGAAAATGAACAAGAAGAGGATATACACCAGGAACCAGCCCTAGAAGAGAAAGAAATGAATCCGACCATATCGTGTAATGCACTGGCAGGAATTACCACTCCTCAAACTCTCAAGATAGAAGGACATATAAAGAAGAAAAGGGTAATAGTGTTGATTGATTCAGGTAGCACCCATAATTTTATTCATTATAAGGTAGCCAAAGAATTAAATTGTTTCCTATACCCAGCACCAGAATGTCAAGTGATGGTTGCAAATGGAGGAACTATAAATTGCTCTGGAAAATGCCATAATATCAAGCTAACCATGGGGGAATATGTATTGACTAGTCCAATGCTTTCCATTCCTATGGGAGGTGCTGATGTTGTACTAGGGGTACAATGGTTACAATCTTTGGGGACGGTAGCTTTTAATTTTCAAGAACTTTTCTTGAAATTTTTTTCAGAAGGAAAGGAAGTCGAATTACGGGGTATTGCGGGGAAGCCAGGAAGGATAATAAGTTCTAATGTCATGACAAAGCTTCTAAAGAAAGAACAGCGAGGCGTAATTGCACAATTATGCTCACTAGAAGTTCCAACATCAAAATCATCTATTTCTGCAGATCTCCAACAAGTCTTGGACAATCATTCCAGGGTGTTTGAAACTTTCGAGACTCCACCTATTAAGCCAGTCAGCAGTCATTATATTAATTTGATTCCAGAAAGTGTTCCTCCAAACATCAGGCCTTACAAATATCCTTATGTCCAAAAGAGCAAAATTGAACGTATGATTGCAGAAATGTTAGAGGCTAGTATAATTCAACCTAGTCAAATTTCTTTCTCTGCCCCAGTAGTATTGGTGCATAAGAAGGATGGATCATGGCGCATGTGTACGGATTATAGGGAGCTCAATAAGCTCACTATTAAAGATAAATTCCCCATTCATGTGATCAATGAATTATTGGATGAATTACATGGAGAAATTTATTTTCGATCTTCATTCAGGATATCATCAAATTAGAATGAAGACTGAAGATATTCCAAAAACAACATTCGAACTCATGAGGGTCATTATGAATTTTTGGTCATTCCTTTTGGCCTTACCAATGCACCTTTAACATTTCAAGGGTTGATGAATTCCATTTTCAAACCCTTCCTTAGAAAATTTGTGTTAGTATTTTTTTATTATACACTAATATACAACATGTCTTGAAAGGATCATGTTCAACATCTTGAGAGGGTGCTCAAACTATTGGAGGAGAAACAATTATATGAAAAAACCTCCAAATGTTACTTTGGAGTACAAGAGTTGGAATATCTGGGTCATATTGTATCTCACGAGGGTATTAAGGTAGACCCTAACAAAATTAAATCCATTAAGGAATGGAAAGTCCCCACAACCATAAATTAGTTGTGAGGATTTCTCGGGTTAACAAGGTATTATCGCAAGTTTGTTAAGAATTATGGGAGAATAGCGGCACCTCTAACAACATTATTGAAGAAATATGCATTTTCATGGACTCCTGAAGCAACTAAGGCCTTTGAACATCTTAAAGAGGCAATGTGCCTAGCACCGGTCTTAGCTATGCCAGACTTCACAAAAACCTTTATTGTGGAATGTGATGTCTCAGAAAATGGAATTGGTGTTTTTTTAATGCAAGAAGGAAGAACCATTGCTTTTGAAAGTCATCCAATCCAAGGAAATTATTTACAAAAAGCTATTTATGAGAAGGAAATGTTGGCAATACTACATGCACTCAAGAAATGGTGACCTTACCTAATGGGAAGACACTTCAAGGTAAAAATTGATCATGATAGTCTTAAAAACTTTTTGGAACAAAGCCTATCTTCAGAAGAGCAGCAAAAATGGGTCACAAAGATGTTGGGGTATGACTTTAAAATCATCTACAAAAAAGGAAGCTAAATGTTGTTGCAGATGCCCTCTCAAGAAAGGATGAAGAGGTGAATGCATTTCTTTGTGTCATTTATATTATCCAACCAGATTGGATAACCAAAGCAAGGGATGAATAGAAAAAGGACGAATAAGTGTGGGCACTCATTCAAAAGTTGCAGCAAGATCCTAGTACATCTGATACATTTAGTTGGAAAAACGTTTCCTTATGGTACAAAGATTGCTTATATATTTGTAAGAATTCCCAACTAAAACAAAATATTCTTTTGGAATTGCACACTTCTCCCTTAGGAGGACACTTAGGAATTTTAAAAACTTATAACAGGGTGAAGAAATAATTTTTTGGGATGGCCTTCAATCTGATATTCAAAAGTTTGTGGCGAAATGTTTGGTTTGCCAACAAAATAAAGTTGAGAAAATTAAGACCCCGAGTCTTCTACAACCTTTATCCATTGATCTGGCATTGGGAGGGATATCCCAATGGTTTTATCCTGGAGTTTCGTAAATCCAGAAGAGTGTCATCATGGTGGTAGCTGATAGACTTACCAAGTATGCACACTTTGTGCATTATCTCATCCATTTAAATCAAGTACAGTTGCTACTACATTTATGGACACAATTCAAAAGCTACATGGAAACCCAAGGGTTATTGTGAGCGACAGAGATCCCATTTTTACTGGAAATTTTTGGACGGAGTTGTTTTCTTGTTTGGGTACTCAATTAGCTCATAGCTCATCTTATCATCCTCAATCTGATGGTCAAACTGAGATAGTAAATAAATGTTTGGAAGGATATCTTAGTTGTTTTGTATCTAATAAACAAACACAATGGGTCAAGTGGTTACCTCTCGCTGAATGGTGGTATAACACTTCCTTCCATACTGCAGCAAAAATGACCCCATTTATGGCACTTTATGGATGTCATCCACCATCCATCACATCATCTTTAAGAGAAAATTATAAGGTTCAAGCAGTGGAAGATCACATCGAGCATCAACAAGAAGTTCTCCAACTCTTAAACGATAACCTAAATTTGGCACAAAATCGAATGAAACAACAGGCAGATCAACATCGCAGCGAGAGAAGTTTTGATGTAGGAGACTGGGTATTTTTACGGCTACAACCATACAAACAAATATCCCTCAAGCAAGCTAAGAAGGATAATAAATTATCACCAAAGTACTATGGTCCTTACAAGGTGTTGCAAAAGATTGGTTCTATGGCATACAAATTGGAGCTTCCTGCTTCTTCGCGAGTGCATCCAGTTTTCCATGTTTCATGCTTAAAGAAGGTTATAGGTGAAAAACTTCCAGTTCAAACAATATTTCCAGAAGTTGATGAGGAAGGAAATCATATTGGAACCTGAAGCAGTCATGGAAACAAGAACTCGGCAACTACGAAATCGATCAATTTCAGAGTATCTCATAAAGTGGAAGAATTTAACCACTAACGATTCTACATGGGAGGATGAGAATTTTATATAGAAGCATCCAAATCTACTCAAGCGTTGAGAACAACATTTTTTTGAAGGAGAGGGGTATGTTAGCTCCCTATAATACTAGTTTATCCCTTTATTGTTGTTAGTGTAGCCCCCTTATTGTTATTATTGTACCGTTGTAACCCCCATATTGTTATTATTGTGCCCTGGCATTATTATTGTTAGGTCGGCTAGGATTATATTGTGACCCCATGGACTCCTATATAGAGAAAGGAGGTTTTTTCATTTGTATCATCCAAGAATTGTTCATTTATGTAATGTAAAGGATGTTCCCCCCTAAAAGTGGCTTATTTCTAAGGCGTTGATCTCTCTTTTCTTCTATTTTTGGAGCTGGTTTCATAACAAAGACCAACAGGTGTATATTAAGCAAAGGAAGGAGAAATATAATTTTGGGTGAATTTCTCCATTAAGTGGGAATGTTGAAATTAATGCAGAAATCTATTAATTTATTTGGTTGTTTATTGTAAGGATTAAGATCCTCTATTTAAGTCCTAGATCCTATTATTTAGGGACTAGTTAAAACCGCCAAGCTAATGTGTAAGTTTATATGTACGAGACTTTAATTGAATGAATGGGGGGTGTGTTGAGTGCTTCGGCATTCTCCAGGTGACTTACATGGAGAGCCTCTTATTTTATCTCATATTCTGTCTCTCCTTGAAATTTTATTAGAAGGTTTTTATGACATTTGGAAACAGAGCAGGGAAAGGCACATGGTTGCGACGTCATCTTATCCACGTGCAAGGAAAAAGAGGGTTTAGGGTTTTCCAAGTGCTAACTCAAAGAATTGAATGTGTCACCATAACCAATGAAACATTGTGATACCATTGATTTTGATATTGAGATGAAGAAGTGAATCCATTAAAAAAATAATAACAACTAAAGTAATTATAAAATATATACTTAAAAATACAAATTATAATTTTTTTAATACATTTATGTATTTAATGTTTAATACATTAGTCACGAGAAGAAACACCAACCAAACCTTAATGATGTGATTAATGTGAAAGACAGTCTTATTATCAATAAAAAATTATTTAAATAAATAATTTAATTTCAAATTTTAATTTTTTTATTTAATATAATTATAATTTAATTAAAATAAAATGTATTTATTACAACAATTTCATTGTTTAAATAATTTAATTCTAATATTTTAAGTTATTTAAATAATTTGATTTTAATTTTAAATATTTTAAAATATAACTAAAATTTTATGAAAAAGAATTGAGAATGAAATAAATTTAATTCCAAAATACATATACACTAATTGATTTCAAACCACATATAAATAAATAAATTTAATTTCAAAATGCATACGCCTCTCATTCATTTCAAACTTAATTTCAAAAAGCATACAGATGAGCATATTCTGCTACCCATCTAAAAAAACCACCTTGCTTATTAAAGGGGAGGAAAGAGAACATAAAGGGAATTTTTTAATTGGCGTGGGTTTAATTATCTCTTAGGCAGATTCTTTCATTGCCTTTATTTGAATACCGGAGAGTTTAAATCTTTTTTTCGAAGAAAAAGTTGAAATGCTTGTGCAAATTTTTGGAGTGTACAAATTTTTGGAGTGTTTTTGGCACAAATCCTTAAACAAGGGTCGGATCTCGCTGGTCCTGGGCATGTATCATTATAAGCCATTAATTTGGGTGAATGGTGTATGGAATAGGAGTTGTCTACCGAGGTCACGTTTTGGCCCAGACGGCAGAAATTTACCGGAATCTGATCAACTAAATTTTAAAAAATCAGGTAGTTGCAGTGCTTGGAATCCATTTTTGATAGTGGAAATGGATTCAGCACTATCAAGAACCTCTGGGGCACTTAAAATACTAATGTTTAACAACTGTAAACAAGATTCTAGGCAAATCTTTGCCGGATTTTCTGAAAATCGTTACCGGATTCAGGGTCAAAACGCGGCCTCGGTGGACTACGCGAATGGAATATGGATGAGAATGTGTCATTTATTTTGTTTTTGATATTGTACTTGGAATATGGATGAAAAATGTGTCAATTTTTTTGGTTGACAATGTATTTGATGGAAGACATCATATTTTAATACCTCACGTTATTGTAATTTGATTTTAAAACTTTTATTGTGTTTCAATTTTAAAATATTTATTATTGATATTCTTACTTTTAAAAATATGAAATTATTTTAATAAAAGATTTGCGGTAGTGTTTGATGGAAGGAAACATAGTTTAATACTTCCTTTTATTGTAATTTGATTTTTAAATTTTTATTGTACAATTTAATTTTAAAATATTTATTATTAATATCCCTAATTTTATTAAATTTGAAATCATTTTAATGAGAGATTTTTTATTTTTAAGTAGGTCAATTTGTAAAATATTTACTGTTGAATCCTTTGTTAAAAAGTAAGGAGGAGGGGGTGAATTAGTTTAATGAATTCATGGTCTTGTAAAACTTTCATTTGCACTTATTTACATCTTCATTTCATGATTAACTTAATGTACAGTGAAACCACAATCTTAATTAGTGAGCAGCAAGTATTAAGCAGATTAAATACAGAGTATCATCACATAATCACCATGTACCTGCATTTGAGATAGTGAAACCAGGTAAACATATTAAATGTTGTGATGTGAAGCATCAGCTCACACTCCTGCCATTTTACCGTGGCTCCAACTACCTAGTTACACAGCTTAACTTTAAGAAAACCCAACTCCATCTATTTCTTGCATTACAACTTACGGGAGGCTCCTCAAATAAATACAAGCGACATCTATCAAGCTACAGCAGTGTGACATAACTTCCTCACTCTTCGAAAAAGCCATCTGGTGCTTGCACGGATATCGGCTGCAAAGGTGTTTCTTCTTCATTTGATGTCACCGATCATCATATCAGCATCTTCCTATCTACTGAATCTTCTGAAACTCTTTACCTACCTCCTCCTTCTTCTTCCTCTCTATTGTTTCTCCATTCTCTCTAACACTCACTATGCATATATTCCACATTGCTGGTATTTATGGGGAAACCACCTCATAAATATTTCTGCATTCCAAATTGAAATGGCACTTCATGACTCTTTGCCTTCCACCTTCTCATTTCTTTTTCATCTCGTTCAAAAGAATATAGTAATATGTACATATTTCAGTTTTATAGTGGAGTTTTTTTTGCCTACAGAGACTTGCATTTGCATCACAAATAATATAAAATTAATTAAAACATTTTCATTTTCATTTGTAATAGATATATCTCATTCAACTCTTTCAGTTCTTGGCTCACTGTGTGTTTTTCTTTTCTGCTGCTGTAGTGTAACAATTATGCATACTCTCCTGCTTTCTATGCATGTACCCCTACCAAACCCACATTCTCCAAGTTTATTGTGCATATACAAATGCATCCCAAATTTTTCTCCAACCAAACTCAAATCTGGGCAACCTTAACAATTTAATATTGAACCTTTTATATCTCAAATCATAGATTTGAGATATTAAATAAAATTCTACATGGTTATAAAATCATCCAACCCAGATTACAATTCTTCTATGTGGAAGCTTATATTTTAAATCTCTGATTTAAACCTTATAAATAAGACCCCTTTCAATCTTCATATATCAGAAGCATTTGTTCAGAACCGATGGCTAAAACCATAATCAACCCCATCTTATAATATGTCGAATATTACAACTAAACCATTATATAAGTCTCGGCATATAACTCAGGTTTTATAATTTAACCCCAATGTTCAATAAGCCATATTGAAACCTATTTTATTTAAAATTTCGTTCCAAGTGGAAACCTTATTTAAACTCCCGAATGCTGACAAATATGAATGTTCGGGCCACAATGGTTATGAAAATATATCAAACCCGACCTTGGTTAAAACCCAGACTTCAATATATAATAAAATTGGGACCCACAGCACTTTGACTTACCCATTCATTAATTCTCAAACAACTTGATGCGCGTCCACCATTGGATCTCCATCGATCCACATCCGACGGTTGTTATGTAACACAACTACTCACTCCTTGAATTTTCAAAATCATGCGATAAAAGTGGTTTTTAAATACCACTTAATGCCACGTTTCGAGCAACAGTTAATATTGCGCTCCAAAAGATAAAACAACTTACCACTCTTGAGACCACGCGATACTGCTGGTTTAGATTGACCAAAACCACCTCTACTGTTTAATGCTCCCAGCTTTATTATTTCACATCAACCATAATATATTAACATATGTTATGTCCTCCATTCAATTGCTGAGAAACATTATAATAAAGTCTCGACTTTGGATTTTAAGACCCCAGCAAATATTTAGGATTCATTTGGACCCACACAACCAATGTTTAATAAACACTTTCCAATGAAAAGGAACGTTGACATACCTGCGTTAAAAAACTTGCAGCTTCTAGTGCGATTGCCTTTGGATCTTCCACAAAGATGAATCCGACAGAAATCGCATTTTTTTTTCTCACTGGGCTTTAACACGCAAAAAAATTGTGAAATGGGTGGTATTTGATTAACCACCTTTGCCATGCGTCACATGTCGAATGCTATCGCATTTTTTTCTTTGATTCTTCTTACCATTTAAAACTTATATGAATACCATAAGTGGTTTGTTAAGACCGCTTCCCTGTTCGTGGTTCCGTTGCGTCTTCACTCAAGGTTCCTTTTCATAGTTCTATCGAAACCCGCCTTTTTCTTCATAACTCCACCTTCTACTTCATGACTCAAAGGTTCCACGAACTCCAATTGGCTACAATTCAATCCTGTGGAATGAATGCACCTCTATTCTCGATGCAATTTCTAACTTCTGCTGGTAAATAACTCCACATCTTCACATTCAAACCTACTACAATTTATCCCTCGATTTCATCTTTAAACTTCATCGCATGCGTTTCAACTGTGCCATCATTCCGTCCCAATTCAATCGAAATTTACTTCAACTTCTGCGCCTGCCCAATTTAATTCTCGCCTAACTCCTTCTACTTTGCTGCGTTAATTTCTATCCATTCTAATCGATGTGTCTTTGCTCCCAAGCCATTCCGTTTCACAACTGCGTCTTAGTCTTTTAACTCCCTTTAGTGTGTTCTCTGCTATGTACATTCACGGATTTCATATAATCCTTGTATATGAACCCTCGCTCATAAATTACCCTGTGTGCAGATATTACAACAGGACTATATTTCTGGCCTCAATTCCATTAGATTGAAGGTCCATTTCAAAGTTATATTTCTTCAAAGGCACACAGAACACATTTAAACCCCCAATTACAGAATTTTGCCACACTGGTCCTTATACAATTGCTTGTTGAGATTCAAAGCCCATTCACACAGACTTTAGATCGAATAATACTCATGAAATGCTGAAACAAATCCTTTCATAATATATACATGGAGTCACTTACAAATCCTTTCATAATATCTACAACTGTCGTAGGCTTACAGGAACTCTGTTTCCTAACCCTACTCTAACTCTCTGTAGCCCTCTTAGTCCTAGCCAGATATTCATGTCAATGGCCCTATTTTACAATCGGCCATAGGCTTGACAGAAAAAACTCTGGTTGTCCTATTCTACTCCTGTCTGCAGATCTGCTACTTCTGCTTCTTTGCTCCTTTGAATGATAGTCCAGGTGTTGCTCCTTTCTTCTCCTTTGCCATCAATGATAAAATTTCCAACATTTACATTGTAAAAAATTGTTCTTTCATGTTATCTCATGTTTAGATAAAGAAATTAGACATATGAAAAAATAGAAAATAATAAATATAATTGAAAATTTTAAAATATGTTATTATTTTTTACATGATGTGATATTAGGAATGTGAATATTATATAATATATAAAATTATTTAAAAGTTCTCACATCTACTTCTTTGTTTCCTGCACCCCTACTTCTTCGTCATTTTACATTAATCTACATTTCTATCACCGTGTCCTTACACTTTTTGGTGACATGCTCGTAATTATAATGATGTAACATGTCATGTGTCCAATCACAACATGTTTGGAGAATAAGTATGAGGATTCACCATACAACAAGCGCAAGGAGTAATTGATGTTGGAAATTAGCAACATGGGGGAGTATGGTCTACACTAAGTGACAATTAGTAATGAGATTGTTAGAGTTGGAAGATACCCTTAATGTGGCATGTAATGGAGTGGATAGGAATGAAATTGAGCGTGGCTAAGATCAAAGAAACTGTATCAGCATGGAGAAAATCGAGCCATTTTCTACAAGATATGGAAAATATAGCATATATCAAGTTAAAACCTGGGTGGGATGACTTCATTAGTCATCATCAAGAGAAGGTGCATCAATGCAGGTTTATATTTAACACTTAGATCAGAAATCTTAACATTTATCAATAGTATTTTCTAGGCAACTGAGGAGCTCTGGTCCTAGAGGAATTCACTACACAAGAAACACAAATTTGGTGCCAAAAGGAAGTGTCACCCAGAGACCAGTCGAAGCTTGCATGAGTCATCTTAGTGGTGGAAAGGAGAAATTGTTGGGAAAAGTAATTTGTTCAAGGCCAATCTCGATTTCAATTTTTCTCATAATTCCAAGTTATTGCCATCTTTATGGTCTTTATTGTGTCATGAGTCCCTTCTATACTTGAATTAATCTAACTCAACCTCTTAGCCCTTGGGTTACTCATTTGATATGGTTGTTTCCTCTCTATCAAATCTCGCCTCTTGTTACAACATAGTTACCTATCAAACAGGATCTATTACCTCAAAACAAGAAATCTAGTCCAAAAAGGCTAAAAACAAATGAAAAAACACCGCAAAAACGAAAAGTGTGTATTCCATAACGCATTGGTTATTTTCTCAGGGTTAAATTTCAAAAAAAAAAAAAAATTAACTATGCTAAAAACGAAATTGTTTCTTGACAAAAGGATTGAAAAAACACCCTCGAAACAAAAAGTGTTGATGGTGGAATAACCAAAAAAAAAATTCGTGTCACAATTTTGACACATTTTAACAATGGAATTAAAGACAACATATTAGGACATTGAAAAATCGTAAAATTCTAAAAAAATTGATACGTTATGTTAAAGATAAAAATATCATGTCTCAAGGCCTTATCATTCCCAACAATTTTTATCCATCTTGTTAAAGATAAAATATCTTGACTCTAAAAATACCTAAAATTGTAATTGTTTCAACTATAACATTAAAGATAAAATATCATAGCGCATAAAAACCTTAATGAAAATTTTGAAATCTCAAGTTTTTAAATCTTAAGTTTTTAACATACTGAACCATTAAATTATGGAGAAATTATATGACTTAAACAATTTTAAAAATGAACAAGTAAATGAAATATTTATTATTCAAAGAGCAATTTTTATTTTAAAGGATAAAAATATATCTCTTTTCAAATCTTAATCTAAGACAACTTATCTAATTGCAACCAAAACCTAAAATTCAACCATCAAAACGAAGTGTCCCCTTTCAATGAGGCATAAAATTTTTAAAATCTTCAAAAGTATCTTATACCAAATCTTAACAATACATAATATCATGGCAATATCATTGCATAATCTAAAAATTCAACATTAATTTCTAATTTGTTTTTTACTTTTAATCAAAATATCAACTTTGGTATATTAAATATAACATAAATTATTTTTGTAATTCATTGTTGTGTTGTGGATATTCTAAAGAGATGAATTCTTCATAATTAAAAAATATAATCCAACAAACATATAAATGCCTCATAACTTCATGTAAGATCATATGGAAGTCAAAATATTTATTTCAAGTTACCATGCAAACATCAATTACATAAAAATGTCTTAGACAGTTATTCAAAATCAATCATAGGTTCTAGCATACCATCAGAACCTACATCTTCAGATGAATCACTGGATGCAGATGAAGATGATCCATATTCTTCTCTTTCATCAACTAGTGCTCCATTTGAGTCAACATGCATGCCCACCACTTCAGATTTCAAAAGTCTTCTAGATCTATGCTACATTCAGCAAAGTCTCATCTCAACACTAATTGTTCTGGTAACAATGTCTTCAAAATATTTATGGTCTTCAAGCGAAGAGTTCCTCCCTTTTTCAAGTTGAAGTCGTACATAAGTATGTCAACATACTCCAATTTTAAGACATTTGTGCGGCAACGATTTATATTTGTGCCCTTTCTTTTTCTCTTTCTGACAATTTTTTTTCAACTACCATCTCTAGCTTGTACACACCATTGAATGGGTGAGTACTTGTGGCATACCAATGTACTTCAATAGCTGTAATATCTTCATTTTCATTAATGACCTTTATAACCTTGGCAATCCAGAATGGATAGCCAAGTGGATCTTCATATGCTAGCATTGATATCATGCAACCCTCCTTAACATCCTACAGAGAACCCCTGTAAAGGTCTTCCATGGCTTCACGTTGTGCACGTGATCTTCTAGAACCAATATAGATTTCTCTTTCCTCTACCTGTGGAGAATTAATAATAACTTAAGACTTTTGTTGTTCAACAATGTGTGTTTCCTCATGTTCATTTGGCATATTTTGCGGTCAAAAAAATGGATTATTCAAAAGTGTATCCTCATTTATTGATCTTGAAATCATATCACTTTGATTATTGAAAAAATACTCCCACCAAACTGAATCAGCAGCATCAAAGTACTCATATGTATCTCTAATACATCTTTTAATTTCATCCAAACATTCAGAATAATTTATATCTCTCTTATGCCTTCATGCATTATGGAATTCAGCAACTGACTGTAATAACAATATCTTTGATGAAAATATTGGACGCTCCGGAATGAAATTCAAAAATGTTAAACCGGATGATGGCCCCCATTCTGTAGCATTTTATTACTTCTTTCCCCATATAAGTGTTATCCCATCATTTTCTTATATACAAAATTGATGCTGGAAGCTAATGTCATTAAGTTGTTCAATGCATTTCTCCTCACCATGTGATCCCAGATTAAACCTTCGCATGTCAACAGTTTCTTCCAACACATGAAAAACAGGCTTTGGAATCTAGGATTTCTTAATACATTCAATTAATTATGGCAAGATCCCAACAACTTTCCTCCTCAATGTTACTGAAAAACAACTAAACATTTGATCAAGATGGTCATGAGTATGTCCAACAAGAAGGAAACCAACCTTTATCTTTTTAAAAATTCCCAATTCAACGAGCATGTTTAGATACCCAAAAAGAACTTGATTTTTGTTTTCACAGCTTGTGTTGTCTAATTGTACATGCAGAAATTCAGGAATAATACCATAGCAATGAGTAACCACATCATGGATTATAGTTATGGTCAGATTTGCACCATTATGAATATTTGGAGTTGTGAAGTAAACCTTTGGAAACATCTTCTCATTAAATACCATATAACCAACCAAGTGAAACTGAATGAAATTTTCCTCTTGTAAGTTTTTTGGCGTGCGGAAAAAATGTGGTAGAAGTGTTTTCTTTTGGTCCATACCATCAATTATTAAACCCAAATATTTATTTGGATTATCATAACGCTTCTTTCGATGTTTATACAATTTTTGTCTTTCACTCATTTGTTGACTGTGATGTTCTTGAAGTTCTTTGACAATGGAATCTATACATAAAATAAAAGAAACATATGAATAAATATATTTTCATAGTTCATAACTATCCAATGTGTAAAAATAATGTTTTGAACACATACCTCTTTATTCCCCTTAAGATTTATCTCTTTTTGCTTAAGAGAAGGACATGTATTGCAAACCCCCATCCTTGTCTTCTTAGGAATACGAACATTTTTGAATTTGTTCTTCCATACCCTTGTAAAATATGAATATGTAATAAAATTACCAACTTCTTCAGCACCTTCTGCATAATCTTTGTATAAGTTGTAAATTTCTTGTCTCAAGAAAATATGTGGAATATGTATTGTGTCTTTATTTGGCATACACTCTCCATGTTTTGAAAAGAATTATTTCATCCATGACATAGAATTATTTGCTAACGACCCAACCTCCCATTTATAACGTACTTCTGAATAATTGTGGGATCATTTTCCAATCTTTCTTGGATTCTTGACAAATGACAATTACCAATTGAATGCAACATTTTGAAATCCTTTCTGCATAGCAATACATTCCCAAGATGACAATCATAACCTGTTAGTGTAGATTTCATTCAACCCACTAAATATGAATTTTGCATGCTTTTATTCATTGACAAATATCTTTTCCTTTTCTCCAAATCAAAGTTGAAATCCATATGTTTCTAGCAATCCCTTACTTAAAATAAAATGAATGACAAAACCTTTTTTTGCGAGATATGTTGTCCTAACCCTTGTATAACTGGAATGTTTTGATTGATATGAAAAGGTCTACTCCTACTCCTAGTTACAATATTTTCTTGCAACGGCTTCATCATTCCATTATCCTTTGTAGAAGTAATTTCATCACTATTAGGAGGAATGTTATCCCCACTATCATCATTCTCAACATAGTTAAGAAATTCATCAACATTATTGCCTGGAAAATATTCATTACCATCCTCACTTGAAGAAAAAAATTCACAAGAATCATCTGCGCTTTTGAAACCCTGACTATGAAGGAATTCTTCACCATCTTCATCTATGATTTCAAATTCTTCCCTTGGAGGATTCAATTATTCATCAACATGAGTATATTTGAAACACTCACTTAAAGAAAATGCCTTATTCAGATATGTGCCTCTAAAATTATCATTTGCGAGAAACTCTTCAACCCCCCTTCCTCAGTGGTGCTCTCATAATCCTTGGGATTAGGCCTAAGTGGAAGCTTTGAATCTGTATTCACTAGAAATTATTCATCCATCCCCTCCCCTTCTTCACTAGTGCTCTCATAATCCTTAGGATTAGGAATAAGTGGATGCCTGGAATCTTTATTTATTGGAAATTCTTCATCCCCCCCTTCATCAGTGGTGTTCGCATAATCCTTAGGATTGGGATAAAGTGGATATTTTGACTCTAGAAATTCTTTATTCCCCTATTCATCAGTGGTGCTCGTATAATCCTTAAGATTAGGATGAAGTGGATATTTTTACTCTGGAAATTATTCATTCCCCTCTTCATCAGTGCTCGCATAATCCTTAGGATTAGGACGAAGTGGATATTTTGACTCTGGAAATTCTTCATTCCCCTCTTCATCAGTGGTGCTCGCATAATCCTTAGGATTAGGACGAAGTGCATATTTTGACTCTGGAAACTCTTCATTCCCCTCTTCATCAGTGCTGCTCGCATAATCCTTAGGATTAGGATGAAATGGATATTTTAACTCTAGAAATTCTTCATCCCCCTCTTCATTAGTGGTGCCCTCATAATCCTTAGGATTAGGACAAAGTGAAAATTTTGACTCTGGAAATTCTTCATCATGCCCTTCATCACTGGTGCTCTCATAATCCTTAGGATAAAGGCTAAGTGGAATAACTGACTCTCGATTTACAAAAATTTCTTTTTGCTGCCCTTCATCAATTATATTCTCATCATCCTTAGGATTACGACCAAGTCGAAAATTTGACTCTCTATTCATGGTGAATGAACTCATGTTATATTCATCAATCTGAATAGAGTTGTTGCGTGACGAAGATGTTAATGTTGCAGAAAGAAAAACTTCACTATCAAAAGAACCCATGAATTTGAACAAGAAGATGTTGAATGACACAAATGCACTCTCTCCCAATTACAATATATAGCTTCAGGACTAAAAAATTTCCTCTAAAATTCTCCCCCAAAAACTATCACTAAAATTTTTCCCTCCAAATTTCCCCCCCAAAAAATTTCGCTAAAAGATTCCCCCCAAAAATCTTCGTCTGAAATATTTCCCTCCAAAATATTCGTCTAAAAAGTTTTCAAAACATTTTACTAAATTGTTGGTCTTCAAATATTTCACCCTACTTTCTATTCAAAATATCCATAAAATATTCCTTTCATGCATTCCTTCGAAATCAATTTTTAAAATTTATGTTTTATTTTTTTGGCGACAATGAATGAAAGTTAAGATAAACCTATAATATTAACTATATATTAATTTTCCTAATTTCAATTTCAATTCCACATTCGCGAAACGCTAAAGCAATCACACAATCTTTGCTATATAATAACAATCATTGTTTCTATTCCTCACATGACATCAAGTCTTTTGGG
Organism: Pinus albicaulis; assembly: GCA_034641835.2. Classification (NCBI taxonomy): domain Eukaryota; kingdom Viridiplantae; phylum Streptophyta; class Pinopsida; order Pinales; family Pinaceae; genus Pinus; species Pinus albicaulis. Next base: position 915,911,611 of record CM076584.1, read on the forward strand.
TTTTGTTGGAACAATTTTGTGGAGGTGTTGCGTTGATATTGATAACACATTGAACGGGAGTTTTTCGCATTTCAAAGGTTAGTTTTCCTTCTATTTTGTCCATTTAAAGATGAATTTGGGGAGAATCTTCTTTTTTTATGGTTTTTATTTTCTAAAACTATTTTTTTATGGTTTTTATGTTACAAAACCCTATTTTTTAATATTTTTTATAGTGAAGAAAATAAGAAAACAAACTCAAATTTTTAGGATTCTTAGGACAAAAATTTAAAACTTTTCTTTTTTAAGGGTTGCTCGATTCCTCCTCGAAATAAAAAACCAAAAAACAAACATACACATCAAAAAAACAGTGATATTTATTTTATTTTTATTTTTTCTAAAAATGTAACCACAATATATATATTTTTAAATCGTATTAGATATTTTAATGTTTTTTGTTTTTATTTAAAGAAAATATAGATATTTTTTTTTTAATTTTTTTTTTTCAAAAACATAAAAATAATATATATATATATATATATATATATATATATATATATATATATATATATAATTTTTTTTAATTATAAATATATTTTGAAATTATTAAAATAATTTTTTTAAAAATTAATATTATTATTATTTTTAAAACATATTTAAAATAAAATAATTATAAAAAATTTTAATTTTAAAAAAACTTTATTATTATTATTTTTTTTTTAAATAATAATAATAATAATAATAATTTTAAAAATTAAAAAAAAAATATTCTTAATTTTAAATGTTTTTTTTTAATATTTTAATTTTTAAAATTTCTAATTTTATTGTTTAATTTTATAATTAAATTATTATTTTTTAATTGTGTTTTTACCGAATCCACCTCTACCTAGTCGGGGTTGGAGGTCGGGCAGGCAGCGCTCCACGACGTCGCTCGGCCGGCCTCCGACCCCTGGTGGGTGGTAAGAAACAGTTTTTTTTTTTAGTTTAATATTTTAAAATTTTAAAATTAAATTTGTAATTTTTAAAATTAAATTTATTGTTTAAAAAAAGTAATAAATTATATTGTAAATTTTGAATTTTAAAATTTTAAAATAAAAGTTTAAATATTTAAAATTAGATTTACTTTTTTCTTAAATTTAAAAAAGAAGAAGTTAATATTAAAAACAATTATAATTATTATTATTTTTTTAACTTAAAAAAAACTTCATATTAAAAGTTTTTTAACTTTAAATTGTTTTTTTTTTTTTCAAAAAAATATAACATGAATACATGTTTAAAAAAAAAAAAAAAAAAACATGAATACATGTTTCAAATTATTATTATTATTTTTTTAATTTTGTATTGTTAAAAAAAAAATTACATTAAAAAAATTAGATGTAAGACTTTTCTGATCCATAAATTCGATAAATGTTTTTCGAATTAATCACATTGTTAGGATTTGGTCGACGTTTTGAACCAACTAATGTGGTTCATCCTCGGGACAAGGTGAAAAAGCTTATGGATCTTAATAAATAAATAGTGTGGATGAATCATTGCCTAGAATTAGTCGTTGAAAAACTGGCCTTTTGAAAGTTAGCCATTGAACTGGCCATTAATTTAATTAATTATTTAATAAATTAATAAATATTAGATTTTTTTTTTAATTAATTTGAAAATTAAATTAATAAATATTGTATTTATAATTCAATTAATAGATATTATATGTATAATTCAATTAGTATAATATATAGGATAATATCATATCAAGGGAAAGAATAAAGATAGAGAAATAAGTGGGGAGGGGGGGGGGGTGAGCGGAAAATAAAAAATTAATTAATGAAAAAAAGGAGACTGAGAGCAAGAGGGGTGGGAAATCACCTCAAGAGGGCAGGAGTCCAACTCTTACTCAGTTTCCAAACATCATCCCTATTGAGATTCTTAGAATGACGTTCAATCTTAATGGTCTCCCTAAGCTTCCTATGATGGAAGTGATCAATGTTAGCGATGACCTTGGAGTCCTCGATGCAAACATGGTGACACGATTTTTCTGCATGTTTTACAAGAGCCAATGTGCGAGATCGATTGTGCCTAATGTCTATTGCATGCTCCTGGATTATTTGTCTAATGGATCGATGTGTTTCACCGATATAGGGAGTGCCACATGAACAAGGAACCATGTAAATACCTTTCATGTCTTTTGGGTTGAAAGGGTCTTTGACAGATTCGAGAGAATTTATAATAGTATACATAGGTTTGAATGAAGACGAGACATTATTCTTTCTAAGGACATGGGCAATTTTGTCCTTGGTCCCATGGATAACTGAGAGATGAAATTTGGATATAGGATCAACCCGAGTGGATTTTCCTTTTAATCCTTTATATGATTTTTGAAAGGCCCTAAGGCCTACAGATCTATTATACCCATTATTTTCAAAAATGTCAGGAAGATTGGATTTTTGACAATCCCTTGCTTGCATTACGAGGGGAAAGCCTGCCTTCAAACTCAGGGGATCTATCTCTATATATATTCTCTACGAACTCTATTTCATATGTTATTTCTCTCCTGTAAAGAAAAGGACAGAAAAGAAAAGGAAGGTTAGGAGACAGATCTGGTGGGTGCTAGCCCGGTCTGTAAAGTATATAAAGCATAGATTATATTTGATGTTCCAATAAGCACCTAAATATCTTAAGCATAGATGTGAGAATAAGACATGTTGAAGAAGTCGTTTCATTTATTGTTTCTTAGCGAAGCAAGTTGATCTATAACCAGGAGCACTAGAAGCATATAAATAACCATTACTCACAGCAGGAAGGAAAAAAGCATAGGTGGCAGCCACTCGAAATGGTCCAGAAGCACTGTAAGAGAAACTTACGCCTAAAGGATTGTGCTATATAGAAAGGGTACTTTCCCTGTGTTGGGATCGGTAGGTATTTTGGGTGCTCATGCTGCTAGTTTGGTTGAAGTGCCTCTATGTTCTTGTCTAAGCTCACTAGCTTGGATTCACCTTGCCTTATCTACCTGTTTTCTTGTTTGCCCTAGTGGCCACATTTCAGGGTGGATTCCTTAGTCATGGGTTGTAGAGGTTGTGTCACGTGGTATTTGACCATGTATAGAGTGGCAACCTCATCACTTAATAGAGAGGATGAAATCATGCTTACTATGCTAGGTTCAGTTTATACAAATATAGTTGTCAAGCGAGAGAATGCTGCCATCAAATGGGGTAAGACAAGCATGAAATACATTCCCCTATCTGTTCACTATCATTAGATCCTTGCAAGTTATATGCATCCATAGTTTGCTTATTCATCAATTATAGCGACCTACAAGTCTTTCCCTCATGCCCCATATATTTTCCAAACCTCCTTCCTTGTAGGCGACAACCTCTTTATCGACACCTCAACTTAGCCAAAGGACAGGAAGATCAACTATCTAAAATACACAAGTTGGAAGAATAAAGGCTGAGCTATGACGTGAGCAGAGAGAAGGTCTTGAAGCTCTCACTTACCAACTAGAAGGTAAGGCCAACTTTGAGAAATGCTATGCCAGCCAGTATATGTACTATGCCATCATTTACACCCTAAATAAATGTTTGTCTTTCTGTTGATTAACTACCTAACCCAAGAAAGGTAGTTTTAGTAACCAAGTATATAAACACAGTCGTAACAATAAGCAACTATATTTAAAAAAACTTATATCCTTCTAACAAAGGAGAGCATCGAATGGTTGACATGATAAGACCATTCATATCACACTTGTCCAACATGGATAGTGCTTGCGTGAATATCCAAATAGTGCAATAATGCCACCATCATTCACCGGATCTCTATTATACCCATTATTTTAAAAAACATCAAGAAGATGGATTTTTCGTAGGCCTTAAGGCCTTTCAAAAAGAATATAAAGGATTAAAAGGAAAATCCACTCCGGTTGATCCTATATCCAAAGTTCATCTCCCGTTTATCCAAGGGACCATAGACAAAATTGCCCATGTCCTTAGAAAGAATAATGTCCCATCTTCATTCAAACATCTGTATATTATTAGAAATTCTCTTGAATCTGTCAAGGAACCTTTCAACCCAAAAGACATGAAAGGTGTTTACATGGTTCCTTGTTCATGTGGCACTCTCTATATCGGTGAAACGGGTCGATCCATTAGATAGAGAATCCAGGAGCATGCAGTAAAAATTAGGCACATTTGGTCCCGCACATCGGTTCTTGCAAAACATGTGGAAAAATCGTGTCACCATGTTTGCATTGAGGACTCTAAGGTCTTCATTAAGGTTGATCACTTCCATCATAGGAAGCTTAAGGAGGCTCCTGAGATTGAACGTCATTCTAAGAATCTCAATAGGGATCATGGTTGGAAATTGAGTAAGAATTGGATTCTTGCCCTCCATTGGTGAATTCCCACCCCTCTTGCTCTCAGTCTTGGTTTTTTTTTTTTTCCCTTCCTCCCCCCCTGATTTCTTTATCTTTATTCTTGCCCTTGATATGATATTGTCCTATATATTATATTAATTGAATTATAAATATAATATTTTTTAATTGAATCCTTTAAATTAATTTAAAAAAAAACAAAAATTAATTCTATTGATAATATTTATTAATTTATTAAATAACTAATAAAATTAACGACTAGTTTTTAAATGGCTAGTTTTCAAACAATTAGTTTTCAACAACTAATTCCGGGAAATGATGCACCCACACTATTTATTCATTAATATCCATGAGATTTTTCACCTTGTCTTGAGGATGAACCACATTAGTTGGTTCAAAACGTCGACCAAATCCTAAGAATGTGATTAATTCGAAAAACAATTATCTAACTAATTAATTTTTTTTTGAAATGTATGTAAACAATGTTATATATATATATATATAGAGAGAGAGAGAGAGAGAGAGAGAGAGAGAGAGAGATGTGTGTGTGTTTTAAAATGTCTTGTTTTTAAATGAAAAAAATATATATGTTTTTTATAATTTTAAAAATATATAGTTATATTTCGAAAAGTTATATAGTTAATTTTATATAGTTTTACAAATAATTTTTTTATTTGTTTATTTTATAAACATTAATTTTCGATTAATTTTAAATTTATATTGGAAAACTGAGAAAAGAAAAGAAAACGATTAATTAAGATATGTGTTTTCTCATTAACTAATATATATATATATATATATAAGATGGCATCAAAAAATATTTTTGTGAATGTTTTTGGACCAAGGGTAGCAACTTCCAATTCTAAAGTTGCAGGTGGATGCACTATGGATACTGCTGGACGCAATAAGGATATTTATGGACACACTATGCATACTGTTGAAGACACAAAAATTGAAAAACGTAATAAAAGTCAAGCAAGTGGCCCACCAATTTCATTAAAGTTTTTTTCTGAATGGAAGAATGTAGAGGAAATAAATAAAATTGATTTTTCATGATATCTTGAAGACAATGAAACGGATGATGATATACATATCTATTTGATTTGTGGTATGATTCACTGAGGTGAATCATATCAGGTGATGGGCAGAGTACGAGACATATGTTTGGTGCCGAATACAAACACTATTTATGTTCTTGCAAGAATGGCTAATAAACGTGAAAATGTTATATATTGTCTATTAAAGGTCATGTATGACACAAATGAAACATCTACAAAGTTGTTTGCAAAAATCGTAAGCAACATTGCAAATAACATTGTAAGTATGCTTATTTATATTAGTGTTATGCATTATTGTAAGGATAATTCAATTTTTTATAAATTATTTACCATTAACATATTTTATTTTGCTTCATAGGATTTTGTTGAGCCTCTTTCAAACATGTTTGAGGGTATTTATTATATGGAGCCAAATGTTATGACTGTGATCAAAAATTTCCACATAGACAAAGAAGAGGAAATGAGAATGAAGCAAAGATCAATAGCTCGTGCAAAGATCAATAGCTCGTGATATTGCAATAATACAAAGAGGAGATCAACCAAGAGTCGCTAAGGTGGATCAATCTAGTAAACCTAAACATGTTGATTTTGAAGATATGGAAGATGAAGCTGAAAATTATGATAGAATTAGTGAGGAGGAGATAAGAACTGTTGTGCAAAAGGAGAAAACAAATCAAACACCAAAAAGAAAAATGGCCAAAGATGCCTCTTTTCTACCTGATGATGAAGAGCTTGTTTATCAAAAAAATGATATGTTAACCGATAAGAAGAAGAAATCAAATTTTGGTCAACATGTAGAAGTCGTGAGCAATAATGAAGAACAAACTGAAAGCTCTAAATGACACAGAGAAATAATAACACCATGTGCTGAGTTAGAGGATGACATTATTAAAACAAAACAAAATGTCATTCGATATGAGTTGAGGAAGAATAAATTAATTTGTGGTGGCCAAACATTTGAGCTTAATGTCAACCAATATTATGGGTCAGATGAAGGACAATCTCAATATCAAATTAGAAAGGCACATCACCTACATAAACATAATCTGAAAACTTTGTTCAGGTTCAATCCATATGTGCATATGGTGGATTATGTGGTTCTTGTTGATCCACATCATGTTCCCAACAAACAGGAATTTGACAAGACACAATGTTTTGATTATAAATATTATGTAATTGGAGGGAACCATTCGGTAGAGGCTAAAAGACAATTAATTGAGGAATATCCCAATAACTATCTTTTTTCAAATAGTGAAATGCATCATTTACATTGGTTTAACATAAATAAAATCAAATTTACTAGCATGGGATCATAATGCATATAATGAGTACAAAATTAATTTTATCCAAAGGGTCAGATTTATTCATAATGAATTCATAGAAAAATGTGGTGAGGATAAGGCAAAAGTTAGTCTAACCTTTTAGAAGGAATATTTAATGAAAATAGGTTATCAAATTGATGAAAAAATCAAATCAAAATATGGAAAAATTCACTCAAATATATTTAGAAGCATGGATAACATTTTTAAGTTGGCATTTAGAACTAGGGAGATATGGGAATTGATTGATGATATTTTTGAGCGGTGAGATAATATTTCCATAAAAAATCAGAAGGTTAAAAAGAGTAAAACCATAATATGTACCAACGGTAAGACAATCCTGAAATGAAGCAACTTCCAGAGGATATGGTTATCACACCTTGGAGAACAATGCAAGGGGTGAAGGATGAGAAACTAGTTAAATCAGTATTATCCCGCGTGAAGTCAGGTGAATTATCAATGGATGAAATGTGCGCAAAAGTTCAAAAGTACGCTTGTTGAATTATTTCTACTTTTCCTTTGATTATAATTTTCTTTTAAATAAAACATAATGTTGTTGGTAGAATTTGTTATATATATCAATATATTAACAGTTTTAACTTTATTTATTCAGTCGGAAGATTTATATGAAAATACAAGAACATATGGTTAAAATGTTGAATGAGGACAGTTGGGATGATGTTGTGAGTCACTACCCAGAATCAAGTTCTACAACAACACTTAAATATTTTTATATTGCATTCAATAGGTATGTTGATTTATACATTCATTTTATTCAGATGTAAACTATTTTTATTTAATCACTTATATATATATATATATATATAAATATATATATATATATATATATATATATATATATATATATATATATATATATTCTACGCATACAAAGATGTCGAAGAAGAATGGAAATGGAGTACCATATACTTTCAAAAGCTTTATTGAAAAAATTAAGTACGAAAAGATGAGAAAGCAATGTCTTATGAATGTTCAACTTGATCCTACTCTTAATCATTTCATTTGGAATGGGCTCGACATTATCCAATATCAAATAATACAAGGTGATTGTAAAGACATTGCAAAACTCATTTCTAAATGGGAATATGCCCTAGTTATTGTGGATATTCCTCATGGTTACAATTTCCTAGACATTGAATATGATAGTGAGCCATATACTTATTAAGATTTTAGTAAAGTTGTTACGCATTTTCAAGAATTCACAACATCACCACTTTGAAGATTTGTGACATTTCATTCATATACATAGTTTGCAATGTTATTAACAAGCTTAAAGGGAAAAACAAACTCAAGGATGCAAATTACATGATAAGACATTGAAATTGTATGTTCGATTACCGTTAATTTTTTTATTTATGTACAATTTAATTGAACATTTACTATGTTATGTTACAGGCAGAAGACAAATCTTGTTTCTTCCGAAGATCGGCCTATTATAAATGATTGTGAGTTCATCCATGTTGAATGTTGGACAAAAGACGATAACTATAAGCCTATTATTCTAAATCGAGTAGATGGGAAGAGTCATAGTCAAGTATTGTTCATGATGTTGTTGTAAGAAAACTAACATATGAGGATAAAGATGCAAAAAGAGATATAGTTAACATTTATCAAAAACCGAAAGCATTGATTAACTATCTTATAAATCTATGTTCAAATAAAGGAGATTGGGGTTTGGATTTATTCTCAGGTTCAGGTAAGTTTTATTATACAAAATTGAATTTAAATATTTTATTTTTCAGTTTTTATGTGTTGATACTAATTTGCTTAATTATTTCTTTTGTGCTTGATGATTAGGTATGTAACACTAGCATGTTGCCTAAAAAAATGAAGAAATTACATTGTCATTGAGAAAGATCCAGTGCAATGCAAATTTATTCAACAAAGAATTAATGCTCTTCATTTTTTTCCAGATGTAATGTAAGAAGTTGGTTTGAGGAAAGGGGATTTTAATGAATCACATGTGGCAAAAAAAAAAAAAGGAACCTCAACAAACATTATATGGAATGATTGGAAAATGACACTATGGAAAATTTGCAGACAAGAAAGATCCATTAGAAGATGACAATGACCAATATAAAGCAAAAAATGTTATAGAAGAAGACATTAATGATGTTCTAGAATATGTTGAACATGGATTAGTTGATATTATTGATGATCTTTAAGTTATGCGTGCATATAAAGCTCAGTTTTGAGAGCTATTAATAAGTTTTACTTGTAATGTTTAAACTTTGATATTTTATGAGAAGAATCCTTACTTTTTGCAAAAAACCTGTGATTACTATTAATTTTTGACATAAAATCCATTAAAATTGCTTTTTTTTTTTGTAAATATTTCCTAAAAAATAGTTTATTTAACATATTTTTTTAACAAAAAGTCTCAAAATGTGTATTTTTTTTCATTGTATTTATGTTGAAAATGTGTATTTTTTTGTCATATAGTTAAAAATATTGGTTTTTTAGCAACAATTATTTGATGTGCATTGAAATATTAATTAAAAATATATAAACATATAGAAAATCCAAACTTTAAAATATTGTCCATTTAAAAAAAAAATTAATTATGTGAAAAAATGAAATTTCATTACAATTTTTTTTTTTTTAAGTACATAAATGAACTTAAAAATAAACATCTCAAGGAAGAAGAATACATTAGAAAATGTATAGTGTCAAAATCAACCCTCTAAAAAAAGTGGGTGATTACGCACCACCACTATTCAAAATCGACATGAAAATCATCACATTAAAAAAAAATTAAGTTCAAAAAAATGCTCTAGAAAAAAAAGGTTGATTCGGCATCACCACTTTTCAAAATCTGGTGCTTTTTTTGCTACCTCAAAAAAGTAGGTACCAGGTCACTTTCCTATTTCATCGATAACTATGTTTTACTTGTTCATTGGTCTTCTCCTTTAGAAAAACCTCCCTCACCTATAAAATTAAGAAGAACCTGCTTCAAAATTTAGCCCTCAAAAACCCAATCTCAGTTAAAGTTAGCAAAGGAAAAAATAAAGCGATTTTAATCAAATCTAGCAAGCCTCTCTATCCCACCAATGATACTTTGAGAAATCAGAAAAGAAGTGCTCAAAGCAGAGAAATAAAAAAGATGCCAAGACAGTTTGAAGACAAGTAGGGGAAATTCTTGAGAAAAGTATTCAATTGCAGAGTGAATTCAATACTTTACAATTGAAATACAATCACCTTGTCTCAAGCTTCGAAAATCTTAGGGGTAAAATTTGGCAAATGGGATAATTTTCTAAGTTTTTTTTCCAAAAAAATCACTAATATCCATTTTTTCTAAAAATGATTCACCCAAATTTTATAGAATAGAATTATGTTACCTTAGTATTTTTAATTTTTTTTATAGATACTCTATAAAATCATTATAAGTTTGAGTATTTTTACAACAACATCACTAAAAACTTTATACTTTGCATATTAAGAATTAGTAAGATTGACCTTTGTTCTACATATTAAAAATAAATTTCCATATTTAAAATTTTCCTTAGTCTGAAGTCTCACTTCAACAATGGAGATACTTATAGATCAACGAACTACCATGCGTAAGATTGAAGATAAAATAGCATGGTTAAGAAAACAAATTGAAGAATTGCAATATTTTTTGAAAAAAACTTAGATGATCAATCAATTTCAAGCAGTGATGCCAATCAAGTTGAGAAAATCAATAATGCCAATCTAGTTGAGAAAATTTTCAGCTTGAGTCTCCTACAATTCTCAAAATCAAAGGATGCTAGATTAGAGATGTTTCTCAACTTGAGTCTCCTACCATCTTCAAAATCAAAGGATGCTGAATTAAAGATGTTTCTCATACTTAGTTGATTTTCCATGTTTTGTAAATTTTAAATCATTTTGTTAGTTTTCTGGTAAAAACTGTTCAGATAGTAAAAAAAACTTTTTTTCTTTTTCTTTTTCTCTTTCCAAAAAACACTTGCAAAACACTTGCAAATGAAATTAGGCTCATGTAAAAACCCAATTTTCATGTAGTAGCTAAGCCTTCTTGCAGCTTTATTAATATTTTACTAAACAAAAGCCCAAAAACATTAAAATATAATAAGAATATCACAAGGCATAGTTGATATTAAGACGTCCATGCATTACTGAAAGAAAATTTAACATGAATCGAGGCATTCATGAGAACATTTGTAGTCATTTATATATGGTGGTAGAACATTGGGATCTTTCTTCTATTAATAGCAAGGACATCATTCCACCTAACATTGTTAAGGCCAAAGAGGAATTTGGGAAAAAGGGCCTCTCTCCAAATGAATCAAAGATGATATAGATAATGGTGAAAAAAGTGGACACAAACACATGCATATAGGGTTAATGTTTAAGTGGTATGGTTTTGGGTTTTTTTATTTTTCTTCTCATTTTTCACGTTACTTGTCTTTTGTTTTTTTTAAATCTTATGTGTTACACATCTCTCATGATATTATTTATATATTATATTTTTTTCATAAATTAATGTAGTGTGTGAATTTAACGCTCAGTCATTAGTGGTAATTTCACCCATATAGAATATAGTCTAATGTCTTTTTTTTGGGCACTCACCTTATTAGTATTTGCATCACATTTTATTAATCAAAGACACTTTTTAGCATTGAAATATCTTGAAAATATGGTATTTCTAGTGTAGTGTAATATCACAGTTGAGATGGGGCAAGAATAAGGAGACTTTCAAATTATTAATTTATATTTTTGTTAATAGGTTATTTTACATTTTTGTTCTATATATTGTATTTTTAATTGAAGTGCTAAAGGTTAGTTTAAAGGTTTATTAGCTAGGTGTGAGACTTTTTATAGTTTTTTCAAAATTAGAAAGATAAGAAATAAAATGTACTTTCACAAAATATCTTTCATATAAATATTAAATAATTTTTATTTTTTTACATCACATATATCTAAAAAAAATTACTACTTTTTGTTGTGGGAAAAGAAAAATCTTATTTTTTTATTTTGAAAAAAAATTAAACCCATTTTCCTTGATGGGGTGGGGTGTCAAACTGGGACAACCACTTGTTACGTGATAGATGTCAGATGTACGAATTTTAAGGTGGGGAGAGTAGGGCAGCATCCTCTCCACCACGCCAGAGTTAATTCATCCGAGCCCGTGTGTGTGAACCGTTCATTCTCTCTTGTCTGCATTTGTTTCAACATGATGCTGCCACTCCTCCTCTGGTTATATTCTATCAATGTCAATTCCCACTGGTTTTCTAATGCTTCTCTGTGTTATTTGCCTCTCTCCTTGCTCGCATCCTTTCTGGCTTCTACTCCAAGGTGGTGGTCTGTCCTATCCGCTTCAAGCGCGCCTTAAGCATCGCCCTCTCTCAAGCTTCTATTCTCTGAGAAACTTTCCTTCCTCGACCTTTTCTAACAGATGCTTCTTCGTTGGTTCTAGCCGGTTTCAGACTTCGTTTCCTTTTGCTCTGCGGGTTCTTCCCCTTGGCCACTTGGGGGATGCTTTTGGAGTGTTTGGTGCAAGATCTTTGAATTTTTCCTTCATAATTCTTGATCCGCCAGTGGTGTTGGAGCTCTCAAGGTAGTGATTCTGGGTCAAGGGTGGCGCTAGTCTCTGGGTCTTCTCGCATCTTGGTTCTTGGTTTATGGGGATCCTAGCCATAATTCACCCCTTGTTGTTCTGTTTTGGCTCAGGTGTTGGGTTTGTATTGTTTTTCAATTTCGTCTTATGTGCTCATTTCTTTCTATTTGGCTTTCTCCCCTTAGGTGTACTTCTTCCTCTTTGACCCGATTTGGCTATAATCGGGTGGTGAATTTTGAGTGGCAGGGCCTTTGGCGTTGGTTTTCGTATTCTCTCTGGTCTATGGCTTGTCATGATTGGTTCCGAGTGGAAGGCGATATCTCTTTGGGTGTTTCTCTTCTTTGACTCTGCAGGTTCCCTTTGAGTTCCATTATGAAATCCAACCCCTTCTCTTCGTGCATAATTTTTTCGGCGAAGCCGGAAGGTTCTACCGCCCCCCTCGCCCCCTCCCCCCTCCTCCACCCCCCAGCGCCCTCACCCCTCCCCCACCCCTTCGGGTCTCGGGCTGATGTTGTGTTTGTTCGGGGCGGAAGTTCTAGGCGGGGAATGAAAGGCTCTGGTAAGGGGGGTCGTGGTACCCATGGGGGTCGTAGCTCGTCGATTGCTTCTCGGGCGGGTTGTCGCCATCAAATGGTCACACAATTTGGTCGCAGTACAGGAGCAGGTGGTCGCGGGCAGGGACATCATCATGGTTTGGCGACTCAGGATGGCTCCGGCCATGGTCGTTTTGGGTTCACGGGCCAGACACCATTAAGGAGGATAAGACCCTCCTTGGAAACCTTGAACTACTCCAATCTATCTCTACTCGTCTAGATGCCATCGATCAAGCGTGCAGGGAGGAGCATGAGGTCGTCATGGCAAAATTTGAGCAACTCCAATACTTCTAGTGCCATGTTCGTGAGAGGGTGGTTGTGGTTTGGTGCAGCCAGAATTTGCTAATGGAAAAGGTTGAAGTATTGGAAACCTGGTTCGCTCACTTTGAGCACCATGTCAACTACATGTATCACCCTCCACCACCCCCAGGTACTGGGTCGGACAACCCTGCCTCAATTACCTCCGATGGCTAATTATGTTCACTAGTGTGTTTCTTGTTCTTTTAATTTTCTAGAATGTCATGTCTCTAGTGCTTTGGACCTCTCAGTTAGCAATTTTGTTTTTTGTATGTTGTATGATTGTCGCATTAGTCAACAAACCTAGTCGAGATGACCATATACATTTTGACATCCTTGTATATGTCTTTTGATTAATAAAAATTTAGACTTACAAAAAAAAGAAAAAGAAAATCAACTATTTACTAACAATGTTTTATAATATTCATTTTCTATACTTTCCTAAAAATATCAATGGTGACTTATATTAAAAAATCCCTTATATACCTCAATCATTTTCACAACTATTTTAAAATCAATATCATTTTTTTTAAATGTTCTTTATAACCATCAATAATCATGTGAAAGTTATGACTTTGGAGTGAAAATTTAAATAAATAGAAAACAATATGGAATAAATTTTTTTCATATTTATTTATATAAAAAATTAAAAATTAAAAGTAAAAATCAAAATTCTTTTTACTTATTATATTTTTTTATATTAAAATAATAAGTGAATACTATAGAAATAGAAAACAATATGGAAAGTAAAATCAATACCATTTTTTTTAAATATTCTTTATAACCATCAATAATCATGTGAAAGTTATGACTTTGGAGTGAAAATTTAAATAAATAGAAAACAATATGGAATAAATTTTTTTCATATTTATTTATATAAAAAATTAAAAATTAAAACTGAAAATCAAAATTCTTTTTACTTATTATATTTTTTATATTAAAATAATAAGTGAATACTATTTTCTTTTTTATTTATTATATTTTTAATAATAAAATCATAATCAGAATTATGTGATTAATCCCAAAAAAATTTATCTAAAAATAAAATCATAACTTTTTCTTTCATAAGTCAATTACTTTTCTAGTTTTTAATTTATAAAATTATATAATTTTTTAAAATTTTTAATTTATAGAATTTATAATTGTGATATTTTCAAAATTAAATTAAAAAAATAAGGAGGTGTTTAATTAGTTTATATTTTAATAGTTTTATATTAAATATTTTTTTATTAATTTTACTTGAAATTTAATAAAAAATTGTATAAATTTTATATAATTTATTTTATTATATATATTTTTTAATTTAAAATCATATTTTTTTAATTTAATAAAATTAATTTGAATTATAAATTTAAATTATGTAATTTACACTATCTAAATATCCAAAAAAAAATCGAAAGATTTAACAAATTTATTCATTAAAAATATATTTAAAAAACAAAAAATCACATTCTTACTGAAATAACAATTAAATCTAACCCAAAAAAATAAAAAAATTAATTTATTTTCTGTAGTTATACATTATACATTAGGAGTTTCATCATCCTAGCTTGGGAGGTCAATAATGCAAAAAGAGAAGGTAAGCTTTTCATATGGAAATGATAGAGCCTCGGATGCCCAACTACACTGTGTAAAAAGTGTAAAAAGTGCAGTTGAAAGCAAATACCACACATCATGATATTTAAAAGCAGTCATGCATATACTAGCGTTGAGAAAACGCTAGAAAAGCGTAGAATCCAATGTTAATTTACAGCATAAAGCTATTAGACAGCTAAACCTGAAATTATTGAGACTGATAAAAAGTTGATAGGAATATGGATGGTAGGAGGTTAGAAAGTGGGGTATACAGCTTTACCAAAAGGGTGTGGGATTGAGTTTGGTCATCATGTTTCTGCCATAGCTGTAGTCTGTGTCCCTCCTCCTGCTGTTTCTGAAGGCGGAGCACCCAATTGTGTAAACCACAATGAGAAACATGAGCATCACAATATTCACAATGGATACCTTATGCCACTCACGTTTCAGATTTTCTAAAACACTTGCCTTGCAGGAATTGCAGTCAAAACAGAGACGGGTCTGGTCGTTACTCCACGCATAGCAATCTGGATCAGCGCTGCGTATCATATTCCCATTTCCAGAGCCATTCCAAATCCAGTAGGTTGCATTCACGTATGCATAGCCACATGACAATGGAGGTTTGCAACAGCCAGACTGCAAGGAAAAAGCACAGAAATGTTTCAATGTAATGGATTCGGAAAAAAAATCTCAACAGAAATTAATAAAATTTTCAGGAAATTATATAAGAACTTATAGAACTTATTCGTTTCGAACTACCAAGTATAGTTCATCATAATGTTTTGACTAATATTATTTTATCTTTCATAGTCAAAATTTAATATCAACAAACAATAAGGACTAATAAGGATCACCAGAGTTTCTCAACTTTAATATAAATTTTCATGCTTTATATAAGCATAACCACATGGCAATGGATGTTTGCAACAGCCTAACATTTCAATATGATGGATTAAAAAAAAAAAGTTCTCTTGCCTCTGGAGTTTTGGTGTTTGGAATAAATTTACAAATAGTCTCACCCGTGTTCAAATCTCTAGATGTATCCCCCATACGCCCATAGTGTAAGAGGATGTAACCAATATGAAAACAAGTCCCATCATTAACTCAATGTGAATTAGTGAATTTTACAATGTGATGGATTCAATTCAGAAAAAGAATGTGATGGATTGGGAAATAGAAGCCCAACTCAGTGAATTTTACAATTTGATGGATTCAGAAAAAGAATGTGATGGATTGGGAAATAGAAGCCAAACTCAATTCAAATAGTAAAAATCTCAATTCTATTTTACTATGTAATGGTGGGTGAAATTTCAGGGGCTAATATTTGTAAGTCTTTTAATAATTTATAATTTTCCCCAAATAAAATTGTTAATTTTCATTTTTCCTAAAAATGATTCATTGAAATTAAATGGCCAAGAGACTATATAAAATGATTAGAAATTTGAATACTTTTACATTGATATCAACAAATATTTTACAATTTGCATATTGGAAATTGGTAAATATTTTACAATTTGCATATTGGAACTGGTAAGATTCACCAAAGCTTCTAAACTTTAAATAAATTTCCATTCTTAAAATTTTACCAATAATACACTTAGATGACCATTTGGACAAAAAAAAAATACCCACCTGAATGGGTGATGGGTAGCTGTCAACAGTCAGTTTGATGCAGGCTTTTTGATGGGAAATAATGCAGTTCTTGATCTTTCTCCAATTGTCTGCATTCTTCACCTGGCTCTGCAACCAGGCAGAGTAATCACCAAGCTGATATTCATTGTATCCTCTTCCAGGGGCTGCCCGCCCTCTGCCCTCACTGGTAACTATGAAGGCAAAGATTGTGAAGAACAAGAGCAAAAGTATGATAATGAACATGAGAAACAGATAGATCCAGAGAAGCCATGATACTCTGTAACATGCACCTACAAAACCTGAGAGAGCGAGCACCAAAAAGAAGGTTCCCATGAGTATGATGGGCCATTGCAGAACTCTTTGGCAATCCGTGCTCATGTGTCCGGCCAAATACAGTCCTCCTCCTAGAATTAGGATTGAGAAAAGTAAAGCCAGGAAGTTGAGAAATCCTATTACACTGTTACTCACTCGATACATAATTTGTTTCAGTCACCTTGCCCCCCAACGCTGATTGCTCTGCTCGCAATGTATTTATTTATTGACCTGTTTTCACCATTGGTTCGCCTGTGCGTGGAAATTGGCATGGGAACTTTACACGTAATTCGTATATGTCAGAGATTCCATGGTTGATAAAATTCCCTTCTCTCTTGCATTTAGTTCAGGAGGCCATTGAGGTGCCCTTAACTGAAATGGGATGGGCCATTTAAAGTCAAAAGCTATGTGGTTGCACTCATTCCTGTCACAGCTTTTATCACATTGATTTCATTACTTTTAATGTTGGCCTCACCTTCACATTACATAATGCGGAGGCATAATGATGAATTTAATTTGGAGGCTGAGGGTGGTCACTCTATTTTCAATCATTTTTTTCATAATAGCATTTGAAAAGATATTTTTGGTATATTTTTTAGTCTAATTATTTAATAAAAATTTATTGGAATTACAAATTTGAGTTGTAAGTTTGTAAAATTAAAATGCTTTAGAATTTATTCAGAGTGTTAAATTTATAGTGGTAGTCTAATTAGACTGTTTATTTACCTTGAAAATCATGGAAATTCTGGTAAGATTTTAAGAAAATCCCACAGGAATTTTTTTAAATCCAAGGTATAGTTATCAAACTTCAATATTTTAGGTGCCCTAGAGGTTTTTGATGGTGCTGAATCCATTTCCACATCAAAAACATAATTCAAACACTGCTACTGCAAGATTTCTTAAAAAAATTTAGCTGAGATTCCTGCCACTTTTGGCTGTCCAGACAATTCCTTTGTTCCTTCACCTCAGTAGACAACTATCTATATATGCAATCAAAAATACATTTTAAACAACAAAAGATCACCATTTGATCAAAAATTGTTTTATTGTATTTTAACTTAAAAACTCTAAAACAAAGAATAGTTAAACACCTGGAAAATGATGAAGATACTCTTTCAATCCATCTCTTAATTTTATCCAGTATAATTTAATTAATAAATATTTTGATTTTTTTTATTAAAATCTAATGATATAATTTTGAACACAATTATATTTTTCAAATCTAATTACAATTTCTTATCACATAAAATATATTTTTAAATTTAACACCCGGAACATTTATCAATCAAATTTTACATATTATAATTTTAAATATTATAAAATTCAAACTTATAATTTTAAATATTATAAAACACAAACTTATAATTTTATAGTTTATTTTTTTTGCCATATTTAATTAATCCAGAAAGCCGAAACAAAAACTAAAAGTTTTATTAAATAGAGATACCCAACTTAGCGTAGATTTGCAGTGACAATAATTTCTCCCTTGTCTGGATCGCTTTTATAAAATCGGATGGAATAATTTCTCACCAAATTCATGGAGGAAGAGAAAACAGTTTAAAGTCCCAGATATTTTGAAAGTTATCACATTTAGTTTTAGATAATATTCGTATTTCTGATAGAAAATCACAATCACAATCACTTTAACTCAAGAGAGATTTCACTTTCCAAAATCTCTTTCGGTTTTCCATATTATTATTTTATTAAAAATATAAAATATTTTTTTATAAAATTAAAAAAATATTTTTTAAAACTAATAATATTAATATTTATTATGTAAAAAGTTATTAAATGATTTTTAAGTATTTTAGTAAATATAATGATCAATTACGATTATATCTCATGGAAATGGTTATAGATGATTGATTGACTTAATGCAGATGAATCCCAAATATGATATGTGATCAATAACATGTTTTTTTAAATAAATTATATATTAAGGTTATATTTTTGTAATCAAGTCATTCTCTAGCTACAATCCCATATATCTTAGGTTAAAACATATCTTATAAAGCATATTTAATTAGTATTTTTTCAATCTGAAGTAGCATTACTTAGATTAAATGTTTACTCAATGTAAGGGCAATGCATAAACCATAGTTCAATAATGTTTCCCTTCTCTTTTCTCTTCAATTGATAATGCTTCCCTTCTCTTTGCTTGGCACTTAGTGCCATGCAAAAGTCATACTTCATTTGTTATGCTTTGCTACTCTTGCTAAAAGAGTATAGACTCTTATTTCCAAGAGCCCCAACTCCAATTCTCTACTACTCCATCTACGACACCATTAACAACAACTCCTTAGTTGTTGTCATTCTCCAACACTTCCTCTGCCACACCATTACCTTTTGGTGATCTTAACCCTATATCGAGATAAAGATGCATTAATGACGACTCCTCCATTGCTCCCATTCTCCACTACTCTCTTTACCACACAATTATTAGTAACTCCTTTTGACAATATCGACCCCTAATCAAGATAAAAATGCATTAACAACAACTCCTTTGTTGCTCTGTTTCTCTAGCACTCTGCTACACCTTGAGGGTAACTTCTGAAAAGGGTAACTTCTCTTGCAGTAGTGACCCCTAATTGAGATAAAGAGTTGAGACTCTGAAGAAAAAGATGAGCAATTGTGCCACACAAATATATTATAGACAGGATATTTGAAGAGTGTTGAAGCAACATTGATGATAATGATTTTGATGTGTTGCTATGAAGGACAACAAACAATAGGTGAAACAAGGTTACCAAAACATGAAGAAGAAAGATGAATAGGCGATGAAATTTGTGTTATTTAATGAAAATTTTAACCTTCTCTTTGACATAATTACAAGTATTGTACAATTTGATTATGTTTTCATGCTAATATTTTTAGTTAGAATTCTCCCAGATCTGGGTGACATGACGGAATTGCCCTCTAGAGCACAGGCACAACCTCCCACGGCATGCGATGACGCAACTAGCATGGGATCGATAGCGCCATGATAGACTGCTAGCACCACGATGCTCCATGCTTTAGTTAATGCCATTAATGCAACTGATGGATGCCAATTGTGTTCTCGAACGGAGGGGAACAACCATAAATTCTCTACTATGCCTTCTCCCTCACATTTCATTCCCCGCTCTCCCTTGTAGCTCTGTCATAGCTCTCCTTCCCTGCTTGGCGTGCCCTTTGCACCTCAAACCAACCCTCTGCTCTACTTGCATCTCCATGGCGTCGAGGTAGCGTCAAAAGCCTCGCTGAGGTAGTGTTGAGGGTGCTCTTCCTGCTGGTTGACCAAGGACTCAGCTGACAGATTCTTCAATTTTGAAGAGGCGCCCTCCTCCTCCCCCTTCACACAGTCTGCTGCCATGCCTTATGACTGCTCCTCTACCTCCATAGCTCTATCTACTCCATCTGTGGCCTCCCTCATAACCAATGTTGATCCCTCTCTAACGCCCCCACCCAGAGTTAAGTAGAAATACTGCAAGTCCACCATACCCCACTCCTTGATGCCTCCTCCCAAGAAATTGGAATGCCTACTTGTTAAGGCCTCTTCTCTGTACATTCCCAACCTTTGGCATTACTAATCTGAAGGTGTCTGGAGTAGGTTCAACAAGAATGAAGCATCGTCCAAGGTCCCTTACGTCTTCATGAAGGAGGAAGAAGAAATAGCTTGTATCTATGGATGCCCAATGATAGAGGAAGAACCGGCGGGACTTGATGCAGACCAACCTGAGGAAGCAAGCAATGACTGAAGGTTTTTGTGCCATAGTTCTCTTCTTGACATTATTATTGACATATGTAGTTTTCCAGTTTTATTTAATGCAAGATAGATGCTTCAGACTTTTCTAGACAATTAAAGGGCTAGTTTCCTTGTCATGGCAAGTCCCTTCTTTTGTTATCTTGGAGACAATTGCAAGTAGGAATAGGATAAATTCCTCAGCTCAAAACATGGAATGTAACATATTTTTCTAATTAATAGAATTTAGAATAGCTTACAAAAAAAAATATTTTTAGTTAGAATTGATTTTTATTTTTCATCTTTGAAGGTCTAGTAGATTGATATCCTAGTAAAAGTGGACTTTTCCCATTATTATATGTTGAAAGTATAATTATCATTTGTTAGAAGAATTCATATTTAGCACGATGATTAAAAATTCACTTCCATTTTTCTTGCATGCAAGTTTTATTTAGCTATAATTTGATTTATTATAATTTGGAAGACTGATATTAATGATGCTCCCCCTAGTCATGATCTCACTAACAAAATGTATCTATACCTCCTTTTAGTGGTTCAAGTTAACTTGGTCTTACTCTTGTCTATCCTCCTGCACATTACACGCCTAGGTACCCATTTAGTTTTTTGTAGCTTATATTGAGTGTTGGTGGAAGGAATGAAGTACCAAATACAGGTACAAGTGCAAATCTAAAGCCAACTATTAATGAAATGAAAATAAGTTATAAATACATATAACTTACATTTCTACATATGGAATATTGTTCTTGAAAATGAATTGACAAAAATTCATATGATTTACATTTATTCATAACCTAAAACTCTTTTTTCCAGAAATGGTAAAAGAAACTAGAGTGCATGCCTACATTTTTCTTTCCAATTATTCAACTCCACATGCTAATCTATTTGTATGATTAAGTTTAATCTTTCAAAGCTCCAAACAGAAATATTTGGCCAAAAAAATAGAGTTGGGTTAGACCTATACCCTATCAAAATCAATGCTTCCTAGGGTATGAGCCTATGCTTCTATCCTTGTAGTTGGAGGCACAAGTCCCTGTATTCAATGTGGGTAGGAAACAATGAGCATCATATGAGATAAATATTGATTCTAAAATGTCCAATAATGGTTTTGGAGTGATGAATCAATCGAAAATCAGTGGCATACATACAACTTCATACCAAAGGGGCCAACCTTGTAACCTTTCTCTGTTGTTGCATACTACACCTATCTGCAAACATGGGCTTTCGTCATCTTCATTTCAAGTTAAATAAAATGATGATTTTGGGTCATGTAAATCTATTGTGAATACTACAAGACCCAACACATCATCATCTATCTCAAGCCCACAATGAGTCCAAAAACCACTAGAAAAATTGTGGTTGTTGACACAACCAAATGCATTCCACAAATAGAGCACTACATCAAAAGTCTTGTGCAAAATGAACATGTCATTGGAATAGTTTGTTGACCTTAATGACGATGCACTAAATGGGGCTAAGAAGAGCATAAACGGGGATCTTGCTCATGCTTACCAATTTATCCCTAATGATTGTAGCTATAAACGTTTTCCGTCATAATAGTCAATACATTTGAGAAGAGCTCATTGTTTGTTTCTAGGACCATTGTCTCATGTCAAATGGGGTTATTTTTAGTTGTTTATAAGATAAAAAGTGACATCACCTCATCTCATTGTGGTTTGTTGTAACAGTTGGTGAGCTCACATTTGCAGCTTGTCATTATGGAAAATATCCAATGTCTTGTATATTGTATTTGGCTTAAGTTATGTTGGCTTTATGTTCAGTGTTGCAGTGACATGTGTTCCCCTTATAGTCTACTCCTTTGCATGTGTTCTTAGGTTTGAATTATCGAACCCATTGAAGAGGAAATAGGATAAAGGATTAACATTAGCATTAGTCCTACCAAATACATGGATATATTTGGCCATGAAAAACAAGTTTACCTTCTACTTGCAAGATTTTTTCCTCTTGCTAACAGACATGAAATAATTTCATTTTTATCGACTAATTCTAGAAGGTTATGCAAAGTTGTAGTGGAAATCCATGATGGATTAAGATATGGATGTTGTTTAGAAACATATGGAAACATTAATTTTATATATTATAAATTATGTCCACTTCATTTTATTAATACAAATTTATAATTAATAATTAATAATTGTGATTGTTGTTTGGCATATTCATTGTTGCTATTATAGATGAAAAATACTTTCATATTAATAATTATTTGAACTTCAATCATGTTTGTGGATTTCCTTAGGTTATATCTTTTAGGCTCTATCAAAATGATCATAATACTTTACATGTTATATGGTTCAAGTATTTTTAATACATCCACAATACATGTTCCTCAATTGTCATTTTCTAAAACCTTTTGATATGTAGTGTTCATGTGCTCGAGAAGATTGGGAAGACAATTCTTTATCAACTACTTGGGGATATTCTCATCTAATGGCAAGTTTACCGATATATGCATATATGTATTTATAGAATCTAAACCTAGAAATAAGCTATGAAGTCACACTAAGGGACAATGCCTCCCCACAGGGGCTTCAGTAAATTAACCTCTAATCTATCACATGCGTTCGTGGCATATTAAACAATACCCTTGATTTGACTAAATATTGGAAAATACCCCGAAAAATCACATTATTTAACCCCCTACCAATACGAACCCAATACACCTTCCCAATTTTAAAAACCCCTACTTCCACTAGATATTGTAGATATGCATTTTTTCATTAACATCTCTTAGACCCCTTTATATTTTTTCATTAAATTTGAGCTCCATTTTTTATACCTGCCAATATAAAAACTGTTTACCCCCTATATATCCCCCAATATATTATGCCATATTTTCCTCAATAAATACCCCCCAATATGAACCCACGTGGTATGGTATTGCCACCTTAGTGAAGACCCTGTGTGCCTCCCTACCAAAAATCATGAGGACTTTTGCTCCACAACCATCTTTGTTAAAAAAATTATACTATAAAATTAACAATATCAGTATTTGTCATCTAAAAATTTATTATGTTCTTTACTTTAGTTTGAAATAATATTAGTCCCCCAAAAAAAAAACATCTCTTTAATCAATAAGGTTTCACTTTCTAAAATATCTTGGATGACTAGTCAAATTCTTATTTTATTAAAAAAAATTATAAAATTAATAACAAGATATTATTTTATAAAATTAAATTATAACATCAATAGTATTTTATAAAATTAATAACATCAATAGTGTTTTATAAAATTAATAACATCAATATTATCCACTGGGTCTTCGATAAATGGTGATTAGGTGCTAGCCCTGATAAATATGATATATTGGACATAATAAAGATGTAATGCCACTAAACTTAAAAAAAATAAAATAATAACATCAATATTATTTTATAAAATTAATTCAATCAGTATTTATTTTGTTAAAAATTTTGAAATTTGCAACAAGAAACAGTGAATTTGGCATCTAGAAACAACACACATTGGTGTGGGATCACAGGTCACACAGTGATGGATCCTAGCGACACATTAATGTGCATCCAATTTTTAAATAAATTGGAAAATTAATTGTAATCTTATCTCATCACAACTTGTAATAGTTAACTAAGTGTGATAGACTTAGTTAGCTCAATAATTTTGAGTTGAGGGTCAAAGGATAGGCATGTAGAGTGATTCTATTATTAACTGGGTCCAGTTGCAGTTGTAGCACTAGTGTGGTGTGAGTGAGATCAGTTAATGTAGGAATTTACGGGGCAAGTTCCGTAGATCAAGAACCAGCCACAAATGCATCATACCAGACAACGCATAATCATGTGGTTAAAACTCCTCAAAGGAGGAAACATTCTGTTCCCTCGAGTTAACATGACCACTAAAAAATTATTATGCTAGTGTTACATGTAATGTTTCTTCATAACGTGTTACTACAATATCCCCATGCTCTTTAAATAGAGATCATGGACCAATCGGGTGTTAAGCCACGGATCAAGTGTCGTTAATACCGAGGTGAGAGATAACCATTGGATCACTACAAATCGTGACCGTCGGATTATAAGTTACAAATGTACATGGTAAAGAAACACACTTTACCTAACTCTACACTAGACTAAGTTATTCTTAACTATTTCCTATGTGTCAGAATATCCTAACATCCCCCCTTAAGAACAACTTGGGATAGGATTGAAGGATTTACAAAGGTGACACAAAATGAGCCTATTTCCTATGTGTCGAAATATCCTAACATCCCCCCTTAAGAACAATTTGGGATAGGATTGAAGGATTTACAAAGTGACACAATAGGAGAAGGAAGGAGGCATTAGAGCCTATCCTCCCTTAATGACAACTTTCCTGAACTCCAAGCGTGGATCAAAGTTTGGTAAACTTCACTTCTGTGAGAGCCTTTGTAAATATATCAGCTTCCTGATCATTGGTTGGACATTATTGCACTTCAAGAACACGATCATGAATGAGCTTTCCGATGAAGTGTATGTGGATTTCAATGTGTTTCATATGCGGATGTTGAACTGGATCTTTACATGGCTGAATGGCACTCTGATTATCACACCAAAGTGTAGTTGGATGTTGCAGATGGAGACCAAATTCAGACAGGATCTGACGAAGCCACATGGCTTCCTTGCTGGCTTCAATTGCACCACGATACTCTGCTTCTGCTGAAGAAAGGGAGATGGCGCTTTGTTTCTTACTAGACCAAGTAATAGGTCATGAACCAAGAGTGAATTCATATCCTGCAGTGGAATTCTGATCATTGGGGTCACCAGCCCAATTAGAATCAGTGAAACCAATCAACAAGGGAGATGCTCCTGCATTGTAATGGATCACGAACTAAACTGTACCTCGAATATATTGAAGTATTCTTTTGGCTACTTTCTAGTGACTTTCATGAGTTTGGTGCATAAACCGAGCGACAAGACCAACGACAAAGGAAAGGTTAGGACGGGTATGGGTTAGATACAAAAGTTGATCAAAAAGTTGAAGGTAAAAGGTAGCATCAACTTCAGGGGTAGTATAGTTGACTGAAAGCTTGACTCCAGACTGAAAGGGAGAAGGGGCAGGCTTATAGTCTTCCATGTGAAAGTGGTGTAGAAGATCATAGGCATACTTGGACTGAGAGAGGGTAATGCCTTCCTTGGATTACAAGACTTGAAGACCAGGGAAATAATGCAAGTTTCCTAAGTCTGTCATTTCAAACTTCTTTTTGAGGCTAGAATTCACATGGTTTATATGGTTTGGATCACTACCAGTAAGGATAAGATCATCAACATAAAGAACAAGGATGGTGAAGGAATTACCCACTTTCTTGGTGTAGACATTGTTGTCAGAATGACACCTAGAAAAGCCAATATCTAAGAGAAATCTATCCATTTTGGCATACCAAGCCCGAGGAGCTTGTTTGAGACCATAGAGAGAATTCCTAAGGCGAAAAACAAGGCTGGAGTCTTTTTGTATAAAGCCAGGGGGTTGTTCCATGTAGATTTATTTATGCAAATCTCCATGTAAGAAGGCGGATTTAACATCCATCTGATGGACTTCCCATTTAAAGGAGGCAGCAAGGGAAAGAACAAGGTAGATAGAATTAATTTTTGCGACAGGGGAGAAGTTTTTAGTATAGTCAATGCCTTCAACTTGTGAAAAACCTTTAGCGACAAGATGAGCTTTATGTCTATCCACTTTTCCATCTGGTTCAAACATTGTTTTGTAAACCCATCTGCATCTGAAAAGTTTTATTCCTTTTGGAAGAGGAACAAGATCCCAAGTATTGTTTGCCAATAAGGAACGATACTCTTCATTCATAGCTTCATCCCAATCTGGATGACCGGAGGCTTCTTCAAAGGTTTCTAGATCAAGTTTTTCTATAACTTGAGCCAATAAGGAAGAGGCTCTTCCGAACTGAGAATGTGTATGTCGTCGATCGGCTGGGTCACCTGCAAGAGAACCTGCTGCATCCCGAGTAGAGCGGACCCATCTTGGAAGCGGTGGAGTATAAGGAACAATTTCAGGCACTGGAGGAGGATTGTCATCCTTGCTGACATCATCTGAACTAGAAGGAATGCTATTAAAAATAGAAGAGAGAGAGAGAGGTGGCACATATGCTGAATCAGGCTCGTAGGCCAAAGGTGGCACACCCGCCGAACTAGGCTCGCAAGCCGATATATTTTCATCAAACTTTACATCTCTTCTAATGATTATATTTTTGGATCTTCCATAGGCTCTAATGCCTCCTTCCTTCTCCTATTGTGTCACTTTTGTAAATCCTTCAATCCTATCCCAATTTGTTCTTAAGGGGGGATGTTAGGATATTTCGACACATAGGAAATAGGTTCCTTTTGTGTCACCTTTGTAAATCCTTCAATCCTATCCCAAGTTGTTCTTAAGGGGGGATGTTAGGATATTCCGACACATAGGAAATAGTTAAAAATAACTTAGTCTAGTGTAGAGTTAGGTAAAGTGTGTTTCTTTACTATGTACATTTGTAACTTATAATCCGACGGTCATGATTTGTAGTGATCTGACGGTTCACTCTCTCCTCGGTATTAACGACACTTGATTCGTGGCTTAACACCTGATTGGTACATGATCTCTATTTAAAGAGCATGGAGGTTCATTTGTCTGATAACCGTTTATGAGAGAAACAAATGTAATATTTCCTTTTATACACAAATTCTGCGGCCGCGCTGGCTCGGTGGCGTGGACTGTTTCCCTCTTTGAGGGTTTTAACCACGTGATTATACTGGTGTACTGATTTGTGATCTGTTTGTGAGCGGTGACCTTTGGTTCTTGATCTACGGAACTTACCCTGTAAATTCCTACAGTTAACTCACATTAATTGAGTTAAAATCAGTTAAACTAGTTCTAACTATTTGATGATCTAGTGGAAGATCAAGTGAATTAAAATAAATTTAATTCACCAGTAGTGATCTACCAAGTAACTAATGATTCATTGTTTATAGCTGCACGCATGCTAATTCTGTGGAGACCCAATCGAGACAAAGTTTCAAGGCAAGTAGACTATCAGTTGTATTTTTAGAAAACTGCCCAGATGCAGTTATATAACCACAGGAAGCCCATGATGAATTGTGCAATAAAGGAAGGCTGAATTTCCTATTTAATAAGGGTTTAATTCTCTAGGGATTGTGTAAGCAGGGTAGGCTGAGAGTAGGCTGATAATTGGCTATGTGTTTGTCCAATTTTTCCTAGATAAGTGTGAAGCAATTGGTAGAGTGTATGAGGTTGTGGTGATCACAAATACATTGTATTGTTTCATGATTCCTTGGTTGATTATACAATAAATATGGAGGGGTTTTGAGCAATTGCTATCCCTATCTAGTGTTGTGTATTGATTTACTTCTTTCTCTTACTTGCATGTGATTTGCTTTCCCCAAGAATATCTAGTGTTGTGTATTGATTTACTTCTTTCTCTTACTTGCATGTGATTGAGCGATCATATTTTATATTCAGTAAATATTATAGAAAGATTCAATATCTTGCTTAAGTACATTGCATGATCATATTGAGTCCAATAATATAATTTCTACATAGTTTTATAGCTATATTAAAAATTTAAAAAAAAAAAAACACTTATAATCTTTATTTTAATTAAAAAGTTTTTTTTATTTTTTTATAAAAATCACCATTACTTTAATTAAAAATTTTCATTTTTTCAAACTCCAAATAAACACTTTAATTTTCATTTTCTTAATACATTAAAAAAAATTATAATAATTATTATACAAAATCCATTATAATCTTTATTTTTATCTCAAATAATATTCATATTTACCATCACTTCAATTAAGAGATTTCACTTTCTAAAAAACCCTTTGAAATGATGATTCTTCACACTTTATTTTATTAAAAGATTATCTCTCTCTCTCACACACACACACATAATTATAATATTATTAATTATTATATATATTATTTATTTTATTTTTATAAAACAATTAAAAATTATTTATTAATCTAATATTAAAATAATAAATCCAAAATATTCTATTTTTGATATTTAATTTTATCTTTCCTATTTTGAAAATAAATTAAATAATTAATAAAATTTAAAAATCTTAAACCCATTTATAAAATTCGTTAACCTTACTTTTCATAAAGGTTGAAAAAAATCAATAACTCCTTTTTTATAATAATATGTATAAAATTTATTTTCGATATTATCATATTTATAAAATCTCCTTTAAATGTAACTATTGGTAATTAAAATTAATTATTTTATAAAAAAACAAATTCAAAAAATATAATATGTTGCTAATATAAATCATAAACTATAACAAATGTAATTGCTTAATAAATATTTTTTATGCAAAAAGTAAAGAATTTTTATGATGAATGTGATCATATAATTTATTTATATAAATACATGATTTAAGTATCACAATTTTGATAGAGAGAATCAAATTGCTAATAATTTATTGGTTCATGGTATCATAGTTTTATGTCAAAGTAGAGAACCCTTATGGGGTGAATGTGATCATATAACTTATTTATATTAAGTGCATGATTTAAGCACCACAACCTTGGTGGAGAGGGATCAAATTGCTAATAATCTATTGGTACATGGTATCATAGTTTTATGTAAAAAGAATTGATGAAAATTAAATAATTAAATTCTAAAAAAATGGTGATTAATAAAATATATTAATGGAAAAAGGTGAAATAACATTACTATTAGAAAAATAAACATTGTTATTAGAAAAAATACAACAATTAATATAAAGAAAGCAATGAATGATTATAGGTTAATAAATATTTATTGTTAAAAATAAGTATTATAATGAGTGGAAGGAAAATATTAATTATGCAAAAATTTATATATTTGACTTATTTTTTTGAGAATTAATTTATAATGACATTAAAGGTTTTTTTTAACAATTTTAATTTTAAAATTTGATTTTAAATCACATAAAATTAGTTATCCACCAATCAAAAATTAGAAATTCAAATTTTAAAAATTCAAAAATTAATTTTCAATTTCTAAAAAAATAACTTTAATATTTAATTTTACCAAAACATTAATAAAATTTGAAATATTTTCTAAAATTTTAC
Source organism: Pinus albicaulis (assembly GCA_034641835.2). NCBI lineage: Eukaryota > Viridiplantae > Streptophyta > Pinopsida > Pinales > Pinaceae > Pinus > Pinus albicaulis. The sequence goes on from CM076584.1 coordinate 915,941,116, forward strand.
AAATTAATTAATATCAAAACATTTTAAGTCAAACTCATTACAATATACTCTACAACAAATATAATAATATTTATAAAATTCCTTTTCAATATAATGATATTTATAAAATCTATCAAACTCATTGCAATATACTCTGCTTCACAGATATAATAATATTTATAAAATTCCTCTCAATATAATGATATTTATAAAGTCTCTTTTCAATGCAGTTTGTTATTTTTTATTAGAATTAATTATTTTATAAAAACAAATAAAAAAAACATAATAATATATAGTTGATATAAATCATAAAAATATTTGTATCATTAACCTCTTTTTTTTACAAAATATCTAATAAATTTAAATTATTTTTTAAATTCAATTATTTATATATATATTTTACATAGAAAATATTTTTTTATTTGCAATCTACTCTTTTCTTTTCATTATTATTTTTTTACTATTTTATTCTATTTTCTTTTCTTTTTACTTTGTTTTTTTTTAATATTTTATTTTTCTTTATCTTTTATTTATTCTTTATATATATATATATATATATATATATATATATATTATTAAGAAGTTTCTCTTACTTTAATTTACTATGCAAAATAAACTTAAATGGAAAAAATCACAATCATTCCTTTCAACCTAGATAAACTCATTGACTTCCGCATGATGGTTATTGAGGTGAGGGTCAACCACCCTCCTCTACTTGTGATGAGAGTTGATAGCTTAAATGGAGGGGCAGGTTTCACATACATCACCCCATGGAAAATTTGAAACTCAGTCTCAGACTACTTACAGTGTACATGGTTTTGAATGTGTGAACCTTAGGGGAAGGATAACTAGTCTTGAGATCAGCTTACAAGGGAATTTCGAATGATATTATGGAAAACTATGGAGAGTGGAGGCGACATAATATCTCGAGGTCGCATGCTAAGCTTAGAAACACTTTGTTAGTTAGTGATTTCATGATAATCATCCACCATTCAATAATGTTTCAATTGTTATCTAATTATCTTCATAACCACCGTATCTAGTTTCTCTCCCTGTCCAGTCCCTTGCCAACCCTGCTTTGCCAGAAAAAATCCCCTTTTCTTCCTTAATGACTCTCTAAGGTTGTATCTCAGCCTCTTCTGGTATTCTATCCTAGCTTTAGTGTGGTCTCATTATTTCTACTTTTATCTACTTCACCCTTAGTATATCACCCTTGTCTCAAGCCAAGCTCAATGGTCAGGCGTTGGCCTTCTATTTTGCACCAAGGCAGAAGAAGGGGGTTCCCTGGCTTCTCCCCATCCTCTGAGCATATCCCACCTTCTGGTTATTGGAATCAGGCCCAAAATATTCCGTAGGTGGCCATGGATCACTACAAGGACATCATCCCTACAACAGCCGAAAGAGCCATCTCTGACGTCAAGGAGCAAGTCAAAAAATTTAGGAACTTGATTCCAGATAAACATGTTGAGCTCCAGATAGACATGTTGAAAAAGAGACTAGGGCATGGATTCCTAAGGTGGGGAACCTCACCAATGCAAGGACAACATCCTATATGCAGATTATAAGCCTCTATTGGCACATCAATACACTCATGGGAAGACTCTTAATTGAAAAAGTTGATACTTAGCAAGAATTGGTTATATGCATAGTAGAATTGATGGATAAATTTTACACTAAACATAAAGGTTGTAACACTATCTACCACCCCCTTGAATCATTATCTATTGGGAAAGGTGTTATTGACATTTTAACTTTAATTACTCAATGATTAATGATGCACTGGAATTCTGAGATTGTCATTTTCTAAAAACTTATGAAAATTGATGTTAACATTGCCATTATGCTCAACTTGATGAGAGTTTTCTGGTCAACTATGCCACTACACAAACTTGAGATTCATATAGTACAAAGGTGTACATATATGTTGGAGGAAATTTTTGGATTAGTTTTGGTTGTGCATGTGCGGGAAAAATGAAGTATAAACTGAACGTTGGAACATCACACAGATATGGTCGAGCACACAACAAAAACACGTAGTGGAGAATCATGTAGTTGGTAATGGCACGAAAGGAAAGGAGCAACTAGGTGGGAAAGTACCAAATTTGAAAAATATATTCAAATGCTAACGTTTTGGGTTAATCTAGTTTTAGTAACCAACAATTTAATTTCCTATGATATTGGTTTTACCAAAGTATTTTCTAATGTTATTTTTTGTATGAAATTTTGTATAAGTCGGCAGAAGCCAATTAGATTAGGGTTTTGTTTTATTCTTTTCATTTTTGTTCTATTCATGTATTTGTTTGTTGTTTTGTTAGTTAGCTAATCAGTGGGTTGATTGGTTGATAACTATGGGCTTTAGGCAGAGTCTATAATTTTTTAACGCTAAACTAGGTTGGTGAGCCGAGAGGAACCCTATGCCAAGGGAAGATGTAATACATTTGGCACTATTTTGGTAATAAGTAGGATGATTGGGGTTTTGTATATTTGTGTTTTGTGTTTTCACGATGATCTCTTTTATGTGTATCATTTATCTATGGTAATATTGGTTGAATGAATAAAATTTTTTGCTTAGGGTAATTGGTGCACCCGCTCTCTTTTTATTTTGTGTTGTTGATAATGGTTCATATTTGGTTCCAGTATTTGTGAATAGTGTTTATATGTAGAATTGGGTTTAGAAATGGTAGGATGATGGCCCATAGTGGATTCCATTCCCCTTCAAGCTGTAGAAGCATGGTTCTTGCAGGCCCCCATAAGTGCCTCAGGTGAGATCTCGCATACTCCACATGTGTTGCCATGAGGCTAGTATCTAGTAGGGATTTTGTTGGTCACAACACGCGCAACAACCTAGGTCAGAAATATATTAGCACCAAAAAATGGTTCCATTGTTGAGACCAGAGTTTGTGACTGAAGGGGATGTGGAACCCTACCAAAATAGAGAGTGGTAGGTGGTTTGAAACCAATTTGGAAGTGTTTGTTGCTGGTGAAATATAGGATTGTAGGATTAGTTTTGATAACTAGATAGAGAGATATATGTTTATAGAATACCTCTACGAAATATTCTTTTGTGAATTGCCAGAGTTACTTGCATATTGGATTCGAAAGCTCAATGACCAAAGCATAAATCAGAGATTGGATGAACCTAGAATTTAAACTCTTGAGTGAGTTCAAAGACTCCAACTGATGGATAACCAAATTACTCAAGCTTTTGGTTTATAGTTTGAGAGCATGATTGGAGGGTATGCTATAGAGTTTTGCATTGAATATATTATTTCATATACATATGTTGAATACAAAATTTTGGGAGGTCCACAAGAATGATTTATTTAGGAATTATCAACTTTTGTGAAAATGTTGTTCTGCGACAAAGGTGTATTGAAGATAGAATCTGACAACATGAGCAACTAAACCCCTTGTCTGCTAAGGGAGAGATGGGGGATGCTCAGAGAGTAATATGAGAGAGCAAGACTGAAATGAATGAGTAGTAGAAAGTAAAGGAAAAAGGAGGTATGGAAGGTCCCTGATCAATATTGTAGAAAGGGTATGCCAAGAAATTTTAGTTGAATAGTGTGGGAAAGGTGAAATATGATGGACATTGAAGGTGGTGTTATGAGCAGTGGAAGACGGATATGAGATGGTAGTGATATATGAGATAGTTATACATCAATACCTGAAGTCGATCGAAGTCAAACAAAGTATATAACGAGAGGCGATAGGAGAAGGAGGAGTAGTGGAGATTATAGGAGTCTAGATCGAGTGTGCAATGGCATACAACACATGGAAGGGGAAGAAGGAGAGCCTCCACAAAATAGGCCAAGGACAACAAAGAACATGCATCCTAATGATCTTGCTCAAAGTTCACCCTATGTCAAACCCATAAAATTGTGTGCACCTATTTACATAGTGGTAAGTTCCCCCAGTAGCATGTTGCATATTGTATTTAGTCAAGGAAGTGGAGGGAGTTAGCATAGTATCTAGAGTTAGAATATATAGTAAAGAGGGAGTGGGCCATAATAAATACTAGTTGGATCTAGCTAACATCGTTATGATCTGCTAGAAAGAGAAAAATGGCAGACACTTTGAAGCTGACAGTTTTTCATGGTGCTCGAAATGAATACCCCAAACATCACTTGTTTGTTTGTGAGAAGATTTTGGATGGTAATAATGTCCAGGATGAAAATTCCAATATTGTACAGCTAGGAACTACCTTTAGAGATCATGATTTAGCTTGGTATATGAATTAAAATAATAAACCTCCACCTGCATAGTCGAGATCATTATAGGACATTAAGCAAGCGGTGATGAAATAGTTCATTGGGACTAAGTCTACATCCTGGTGCATAAAAAATTTGAAGGAGATCAAATAGAAACTGGAAGAGTCTATTTGGGACTATGAACAATGGTTTAAAGTTTTGTTAGGTAAGTTGGCATATTAGACCCATGACAAGAAACACAAAGAATGGTTTATTATGGGGGAATTGCCTCATATTCATTTGTTTCTAATTCAACACGAACCTAGTTAGAATCCTTAGAAAGAGCACTCAAATTAGAAGAATTCCTAGTAGTCACCATAGTGGGAGATAATTTTGGTATATCTCACCTTCAGTCATAGATGGCTACTCTTACTGTTCAGTTACAGGATTTGGCGAAGGGGGAGGGATAATGCACAGAGGTCTAGTGCACAATTTTTCATAAGGGCACCATAGAAATGAATGCCCCATTTTCATTGAGTACATTGAAATTGTTTCCACTAATATGATGGCATGGGGAAGAGGCCTGTGTTGTAAAATTTGTAGGGTGTGAGGTAATACACCCACAAATTTCCCAATGATGCAGAAATATGATACTTTTACTGGAACTTTATTTTGTGACTTCTACAAGTCTATTGGTCATGACATTCATCCTTGAAAATCTTTAGAGTTGATGCATGATCACACCATGGATACTTATAGGGTGCAAGAAGGCCAGGATATCATGGAAAAAAACTATAATCATCTCGATAGAGGTTAGGGTTCAATGGGAAGAGGACCTGGAGGATTTATGGGACCTGGACAAGGATGAGGACGAGGAGCATTTGGAAGAGGAAGGGGACCGAACATTTGTTACAAATGTGGCCAACCTGGGAATATTTCTAGAAAAATTCTTAATCCATGTTAAACATGCACATGTTGTCGATATTTAGACCATGCGATGGAGGACTACCTTCAACTACTTGCAAAGATCCACTAGAAGAAGGGGAAAAACCTACAGAAAGTGACAAAAAATCCGCACCACGATCAATCATAGGTAAAATTTGTTACACGTGGAAGGACTAATACTAGAGTGGATCATTCCATGAAGACTAATACCAACCAGAAGAGGATACAGAAATATGTAAACCCACCCCTAAAGTTTGATCCTCAAAAGGATGAGGACAATTATAAAGAGGTGCGTAAAGACATGGTCACAACATAATGGGATGCCCTAGAAGATAGTACAGTGTATGATATGCCCTGGATCTATGATAAAACCATTGAAAAGGGTTTGGAAGGAGGATACAAGCCGATTAGATCCTTTTTGAAGAGTTTCTTAGAGTTAATGAAGGACAATGGAGCTTTGCAGAGGTTGTGTAATATGATCGACCAGTGGGCGAAGAATCTAGAGAAGGGAGCACCACAAATACCCAGACGTGAAATCATTAAGGTCGTGCAAAAGAAGCAAACAAAAATATAAAACGACTAGTTGATCCATTTCTACATCTATTTATACTTAATGTCTGGATCTGATCTCTCACATAGTCCTGATGATGAACCACACTGGTTGGTTCGAAACGCGTCGACCACGTTCCATTGCATGTGATTATTACCGAAAGAATTTCTACTAATTAATATAATTTAGGTTTGGTACACAGATAGGAGCTTATGATATGGATAATATAATTCTTAATTTAGGCTATGATGTCAATATTCTACCAAAGAAGACACGGGATATGAAGGGAAAACCTGAGCTAATTTGGTCCCATATCCAACTCCGATTGGAAAATCAGTATAGAATTTTTCCTATCGGTAGAATGTCAAATGCGGAGATAGATATTGATGGGGTTTCTAGTATGGTTGATTTTGAAGTTATTGAAATTATCGATGATATTAATCCTTATCTAGCTCTGTTAAGAATCGATTGGGCCTTTGATAACCAAGTGGTCATTACTTTGAAGAAAAGGTAGATTATTTTTGAGTCTGGGGATATCTAAGTGATTGCATCATTAGATCCAAGGGAATGAGACTTGTACATAGAACAAGTTCAGGAAAATATGGATGGAGAGGCCTTGGACGAGATCAACAAGATTACTGCATGGAGGGAATATTATGTCAACCCAACTATAGATTATGTGTTAAGTTGGCGTAACATTGGTTCATGTGCTTAAAATTCCAAAGAAATACCAGAAAAGTGGCAGAACTGACTGCATGTTGTCCCTACCAGGAGGTGTGTGCATATCACTCACCATTAGATCAAAGGGAAGGAGATTGGTACATGGAACCAGTTCAGGAAAATATGGATGTAGAGGCCTTGGAAAAGATCAACAATATTACTGCACAAAGGGAAGATTATGTCAACCCAACTATAGATTGTGTTAATTTGGCATAGCATTGGTTCATGTGCTTCAAATTCCAAAGAAGGACTAGAAAAGTGGTTGAAATGATTGCATGAGGTCTCTACCAGGAGGTGTGCGCAATAATTTGGATCGAGACAAAAGTGCATGATCCCCTAAGGTATGATGTCCTAATTGATGTTGGATATTTTATTTATGAATTTGAGTAGAATGTACCTAAGAAATTGATATCATTAGCTTTATATGTTGCCTTGAAATATACCCATGTGTGTTGGTGGGTCGTGCATAAGGCTGATATAAACACATGGAAAAAATATAAGAATATATTGTGTATTTTATTTGGGTATGAATATGAGATCAAGGGAGTTAATTATGAATGGTTAGACTACCCCACGAATCGTGTGAAAGGTTTTTTCATAGCATGGAATAGAAGGAGGATACCACAGGAGGAGTGGGTTCATAGATTTGTGCAAACCCTGGATACCATTCCCAAAAATTGGTATGTGGAATTAGAAGTGCACAAATGAAATATGCAATGGGAGGATATGACTTGAAATTTTAAGGCCATGTTTAACTCTTCAGCTGAATGCAAGGGGTTGTATTATGCACTTGAGTTGTTGAAGCAGATGATATTTTCACTAGAAATTTGGCCTGAATAGAAGATGGTTCATGTGTGTCCCGTTCATCAACATTTACAACTGATACAAGATTTTATGGAATGTTACAATGTTGTAGAGGATTTTTATGGAAATGAGGAACAAAGGTACTTACACATCCCAAAGACCGTGGGAGAGCACTTTGTATTTGAACTCGTGTTGGGATAAAAGGATTACTCCAAGCTGATTAAAAGAAAGAAGATAAATATTAGCAATGAAGAGAATCCAAATATGGCTCTGATTGGGGACTATTGGGATGATGAAACCATATAGAATATAGTGGTTTGGTAAGGGAGTATCAATACTTTTTTCCTAATTCCATTTCTGAAATGAAGGGCATTGTGGGTGAGCTAGGTGAAATGTGGATTCCTCTCAAGCTAGATGCCAAGCCAATTAAAAAGAGACCATATTGACTCAATCTAATATATAAATAGAAGGTAAATAAAGAGTTGAATATAATGTTGGAAGCTAAGATCATTGATCTAGTATAGGAATCAGAATGGATAATCCCTATGGTAGTTTATAACAAGAAAACATAGGAGATCTAGATTTATGTTAATATTAGAAAACTCAATGATGCATGTGTAGATGATTTGTTTCCTACTCCTTTTACAGATGAATTCCTTGGCAATGTTGGTGTCCAAGAGGCGTATTCTTTCATTGATAGATTCTATGGGTATCATCATATATGGATCGATAAGGAATGCCATCATAAACTACCTTTTTGATAGAGTGGGGGTCCTTTTAGTATATTGTAATTCCCTTTGGCCTAAATACTGAACCTACCATATTTTTTTGAATTGTTGCTACAACTTTTGAGGAATTTATTCACAAATTTTTGGAGGTCTACCTGGATGATTGGATGGTGTTCAACCTACCCCAAATCACATAAAGGTATTGTGGTTGATTCTAGATAGATGCAGGGAAATGTAGATTTATTTCAATATCAAGAAATATATTTTGTGATCCTCATTTGGAATTTAATTAGGTCACAATGTGTGTAAGTAATGATTATTGGTGGACCCTACAAAGATTGCGATCATAATGGATCTTCCTCCTGCTACCTCCATTTGGTAATTATGTTCTACTCTGTGTCATATTGGTTAATACCAAAAGTTCATAAAGGGATATGTTCACATAACTGCACCTATGGACTACGTGTTGAAGAAAGAGGTACCTTTTATATGGACAGAGGAATGTTAGCAGGCCCTAGATAATTTGAAGGAGAATATTATTAGTGTGGAAATTTTTATCTTTCCATATTTGAGAAATAATTTCATGTGCACATGGATGCTTCTTCTATTTCTCTAGGATTTGTATCAGCGCAACCAAGGGGAGGGGATTTGGATCACCCAATTTCATTTGCAAGTAAAAAGCTATCAACTGATAAAAATAATTATACCACTATAGAGCTCGAATGGTTTTCTATGGTTTATGCCATGTAGATGTTAATTTGGCAGCTCAATGAAAAATTCCAATCATTGGACTAGATTCCTCTTTCCGAGAGGACCAATTTTGACCTTTGAAGCACAAGTTGGAAAAGGGAAAATGTATTTTTAAAGTGAATCCCATAATGTCACATTTGATCATGTCGGCCCTAAACGGAAATTCGACACCATTGGAAGCCTATAAATACAAGTTAAGTGACCCTCATTTGGACATCATCATTAAGCATCTAATTATTCTATCTTATTTGGATTGGTTCGCTTAGGTCTGAAGTGGATTCACGGGTATTGGTTCGTACAGGTTCCAACCATATGGTTTACACAGGAATGTTTCGGTTGTAGCCACACCCCTAGAAGCCTATCCGTATGGCCGAAAAACTTCATCCGCACGCATGAATCTCCCTCTGTGCAACTGGAACTTAGGGTTTCATTTTTATAGGTGACCGCAGTTGATCACATATGACCACAAATTTGGAAAGTTAACTATGATCAGTATTATTGTTGGGATCATATTTATGGATATTGTTTGATGAAATTTTTTATGGGTGGTTTTGTATTGCCCCATTGTACTCTCGGGTGAAATTTTTATGAAAATCTAATAGAAGAAGAATTTCAAATGGTTTTCCCCATTGCGTGGTTTTTCCCAGGCCTTTGACAAAATCAATGCCTCTTGTTGATGTTGTTGATTGTCTCCTATTGTCATTGTATTACTATTATATCTTCAATTACTATTAATTGATGAAAGAATTAATTGCTATTGAGAAGATTTTCAATTGAAGAATTGAATTGGGCTAAAGTTATTGAAAGCACATAGAAAAATGGTAAAAATTAACATGGTATCAGAGCTAAGGTGAAGGAAAATCCCATAGGAGACAAGAGTTGAAGAAATCATCTTTGGAAAAGTTGAATGAGCCTATCTAATCAAATCAATATGTCCACTTCTTACTTCAAGTAAAATGAGAAGCTGGGTGACTCATATAAATTTGTTGCTTGGAAGATCAGGTTGGAAATCATAGTTGATGACAATGATGCATGGGAATACATACAAGGAAAAGTACCCGAGCCTCCGGAGAATGCTTCCGCTACTGCCAAGAACAAGTACAAGAATGGTGAGTTAAAAGTAAAGAAAATTATATTTGATGGTTTACAAGATCATGTACTTGGATATGTTGGAAATTTGAAAAAATTCTAAGGATATGTATGATAATCTAGATGGCATGTATGAAGTCAAAAATTTGAATGAAATAATCTCCTTGAAAGATAAACTCAAAAATAAGAAGATGAATAAAGATGAGTATGTGTAATCCTTCATTATGATGCTATCTCATCTCTGAGATCAATTTTGGAGGGTTGGGGAAATTTTAATTGATAGGGAGTTGGTGGTGGTAACCCTTAGTGGTCTCCCTCCTATTTTGGGAACCTTTATTACTATTATTGGAAAAAAAAATGTTTTCCCATCATTTTATGAGCTCGTTGGAAAACTCACTCAAGAAGAATCAAGGATGATCTCAAGAGGCAGGTTACAAAAGAATGAAGAAGGAGATCCCACTGCTTACGTCACCCATAACAAGAAGAATAAAGGAAAAGGAGGCCCATCACATTCAAAAAATCCTCCTCAAAATTCAAATTAAAGGAACGAAGAGACAAGGAATCATCACACATTGAATGCTACAATTGTCACAAGAAAGGAAACTATGCTCGAGACTATTACACATTGTCACCATGAAATTTGACCTTCAATATGGATCTATCACCATTCATACTCATGCTTCTTTAGAATTCAAACACTTATATTCCTTAACCAAGTCTTGGAAACTGGGAAAAAAGCTCTTAAATTCTCTTAAATATGGCTTGCACAGTTTTTGCGGTCATTTCCTGCGCATGCACGGATATTCTTAACCTTACTTGTGGACATCTACGCTTTGTTTTCAGTTAAAACCTGTGCACCCCATTTAAAAGAAAGTAAAAGTGAAAAGTAACTTCTAGAAGCATAGTTCGGTGCATATTCTTCCAAATAAAAGCCTCTTGAGTCACGCCAATTTGAGCTATATCGCTCCTATCATGGAACTTATCCCCTTGGATCAAGGAACCCTAATCCCTTCATTAGAGGATCACATCCCTCTATTGGTGGATATGAAACCTCCTCAATTTCTCCTATAAATTGAGCTGAAACTTCAGTATTAGGCGGTTCACTGAAGATAATTTTATGTTGGCCATTCTAGAGTGGAAATCTTGTTAAACCAGGGAGGAAGATTGGAAAGGCATACGGGAGAAATATGTACGACATCAAGGCTCAGTTGTAATATTTCTCTTTATATTCTTGATAATACATTTGGATACTTTTTCTCATTGTGTTGTTTTTAGATTCATTAAAAAATGACAATTCTTAATATCCTTGACCATTAAGTTAACTTGGTATTTGGATTATTATATATTGCAGGTGCTTTTGATTCTTTGCATGTTTGTGATTGTAGGTTCTTCTCAGCATTGAAGGACTTCTTCGGGACGAAAGGCAAGGTCTTCATCAAACATCTTGTTGAAAGGTAAGAGCATTATCCTCTCTTTTCTAGTTTTGATATTCTAAATGCTAATAGCTTAGGGAAAGAAATATTCACATGGTTGTTTGTTCTAGTTATCTGTTGGGATACTAGGGAGATTTCTCTTGTATTTAAGAGGGATTTATCTAGAAAATAAATTGGCAACTCCACTGGGGAACAAGCTTAGTTTTCTCTTGAATTTTTTTTGGTTTAGGTCTTCAATTATTCTAGTTTGACTATGTCTGAGTGTTGTTGGGTTTATGAATTTTTAGATCCTCTGAATTAGAACACATTGTGCTTATTTCTTTGAAAGTTTATCTACTCTGCACAGTTTTATTTCATAAATAGAGCGTAGGTTTGCGCAAGTTTTCAGTTTAATATATTGCGCATGCGCACTAGTTTTCACTGACTACCTGCACACCCTGTAAGAATTTTTGAAAAAATGAATATTTTCTCTCAGAGTTTGATGATAAATTTCTAGAGATTCAACTTGACTTATACCAAACCTTAGAGTCTGTTTGTGAACTCTTCCTAATTACCTTAGTGTGTTTTTAAGAAATCATCCTTTTTGCATTTTCAGGTAGGGTTTTCCCTGGTTTGATGAATTGTTATGTTTGGAAAGATAGATTCATTGCCTAGATCACTATTTTTCCGTCATTTCCCTCTAGAGCTACTAGGTATCTTGTTAGTCTTGCTTGTTTGAGTGTTTTTTTTTTCTCATTTGCAAAGGAAAACTTCTAGATAAGTGAAGTGTGATTTGTCTCAAAAAGCGTTAGGGGAATTTTGAGGTCTAAAATAGGCCTCCTAAGGAAATAATAAAATAATAGCTAATCCAATAAAACAATATTTATGAATTTTGAATTCACTTTTTGCACCACAATAAATGTAACCATAGTTAAATTCAATTCAAAAATTGTACCAAAATAAAATTAATAAAAAAATGGTATTGATGTGACTATAAATAAGAATAAACATTTCAAGAGAAATTCATTATCATTGAACAACTAATGCATTTGTCCTTTGTACTTAAATAACTGAAAATAAAATATAAATATAGATTTATAAATTCTTAATTATATTATATGTTATTAATTAAAATTTATATTATTTAAATTGTATAATAACATGTAATTGATATATTAGATAAAAATAATATAATATAATATAATATAATAAATGTATAGGGATATGCATTGTTTCTTTCAAGAAATATGAAATGACAATAATATATTTTTACTCAAAAACTATGAAATGACATTTATTATGAGTACTTTACTTTGACTTTAAAAGTATTTAGAGCACTACCATGGTTAACCATGAGTTTTTATCCACCATTTAGAATGTGACAAGTAAGTATCTTTAACTTAAGCAATTCCACCTCAACCATTAGGGATGATGCCATCCCCTAAAATGTGATTGGTTCTCATGAAGTGAATTTTGATTGTACATTTTCCTTAGGAGGCCCATTTTAGACCTCAAAATTCCCCTAATGTAGTCTTTTATGAAATTGCTTCTACTTGTTAAAACAAAAATATATATATATATATATATATATATATATATATATATATATATATATATATATTTTTCTTTCAGCGGAAATAAATCATGAAAGTACACTCATAGGTATCATTAGTTATATTATTGGTTAAGAGCTTTCATTTTTTTGAAATTTTTTGAATTTTTTTAGGGTTTTTTTAGTTGTTTTTTATTTTGAAGAATTGAAAGATTGTTTGCTCATGAAATTGTATATTCTGGCTTTGAATCAACGAATATTTTCGTTACAAAGTGATATTGGCCATGCTTCAAAATGAAATTGATTTCTTAATGAAAAATAATTGTTATGGGATGTTTTAGGAAATTTGTACTTCTTTGAGTTCAAAAAATACTTCTTCCTTCCCTTAACTAGGAATTCATGGAAACAAATAATTTCATATTCATTGTTGATGCATTTAGAGTAAGTTTTTGAGTCGGTCACAACATAATTAAGTTTCATTTCCATACCCCTCTACGTAAACAACTTTTGAATTAGAACAATGCTTAATAAAATTGATCTAGATGTTTTTTACATTTTCTAGGGCTTAGTGCTTTAGAATAGGGAGTAATTAACTTTCCAAAGCAGATAAACAAACAAATAGTATCTTGCGGTAGGGAAAAACCAAATTGTTGTAATTTTTCTCTGGGAAGCTCTTCTTAAAAGAGTCAAGTACGAGGTCATGTCAGACCCAGTGGAGTAATCACACCTACTTCATTGGTAAAGATAGAAAATGTGCACGTATTAAAAACGACAAACCTTGGATTAATCATTACCAAGGAGCTTGGGATCAATTTTTAGTAAACCTTGTATTTACCATGTCGATGAGCTTTCAAGGGGATTGAGCTTTGATACTCTACCCTTGTGTGTATATCGGTCCATAGACTATTCCCCCAAGTTGAATTGTCTCAGTTGGTAATATAATATCTAGGATTTTTCCCAAGGTGACGGTGGAGGGAAGGTCCCATTGTACCTAGAGAATACATTGAATAGACTCACTAGGACTTTCCAGAGGGTAGTATTCACTTTGATATGGCATATTGGAGTTACTTGCAGCAGACTGTTTCATTAAGCATGTTTTCAGGGTAACTGTTATGACCGCTAGTTTTCCACATTAATCTCTGCGAGGTTAGATTTCATCACCAACTAGTGATTTTATTGTGGAAACATATTATTTTTGTGTAGATTTATTATTATATTTTGTAGCACGTGTTATTTTGTTTGATTCATTTTAGAGGCCTTAGGTGTGATTCTTTTGAATTTTTTTTTTTCATGTGTTAAAGAAATTAACCGTAGCTAAATTACCGAGACACTCACATAGAATGCAGGGGAAACCCCCTTAATATACACCCAGTTAATTGGAAAAAATAAAAACTAAAAGGGTTCAATCATCAGGAACTGGGTCTTCTGGACAAGGAGAATCATCTATCATAATACATCTTGATTTTTGAAGTTAATCAACTTCAAATAACTGAAACAAAACAAGATCAACCAAATTTTTTTGAAGTAATCACAATTGAATCTATCACTGGTAAGTTTTCAAATACACAACTAACTGAACCAGAAATATCTGAACCTAAGTATGATTCCACTTCATCTGAGTCACCTTCGAATGTTATAACCCTGACTCATGGGCATCCTCGTTCACCTCAAGTAAAGCTTCTCATCACTGAGGATCTTCCTCCTAGCCTTATTAGCATTGAAGAAATCTCTGAAGAAGAAGAAGAAATTGAAATTCCCTATTGTTAAGAATATTTAGATTTAAGGTATAGTGAACCAATCTACCCTTTGGATTTTCCTTTCACTCTCTTTCAACCGCATCCTTGGTATCTCCAATTCACCAATTATTTACATTCTTCTGGTTACAAACATCCATGTCACCGAATCCCATTTTACTCTTTACCTAGGTATAGTAACATGGATTCTGAGAACATGTCTACTAAGTAATCCATGTTTTCGTCTTCGCTAGAAATATTTGTGTATGGTGGTCCTTCTGTTCCTGCTAGGTACCAGTCATTTTCTGGCACTTTTTTGGGAGCATCTCCTTTCTCTAAAACTTTTTCTATGTCAACTGGCCTATTCGAGTCTACCACCCAGGCTTTGACTACATAACATATTTATATGTTTTCAAGGAATACCCCTCAAGCTAGCTCACAAGGTGGCTACATTGTGCCTTGGGGATAGTAGCCTCTTCAAGGGAAGCCTCTTTAAGGGCAGCAACCTCTTCAAGGGAAACAACATTTTCAGGGAGGACAAACTTTCACTAGAAACTATCTGACGATTGTAGGGCAACTTATTCCTGGTAATTATCAACCTTATGGTCCAATGCCTCAAACTGGTTATGGTCAACGCTATGCGTCACAACCCTCAACGGGAAATCATTATCTAGGGATAAACACTATGTTGAACCCCTCGTTTATTAAACAGTATTTGCAACCTACCCTGAAAATTCCTTATAATCAACCTGCTCAGCTAATTAGACCATTTGGTTACACCCACATGCCTTATAATCAACCTTCTTAGCCACTTGGACTATTTGGTTACACCCAAGTCCAACAACCTGTTCAAGGTACACCTCAAATTACCCCAAGGGCATCTGTGCCAAGTAGTCAAAATGATGGTTCGAGTAATCCTAGTACTCATATCCAATTTTTTGTGCAAACATCTGTTGAATAACCAAGTACACCTATCCCAGGAGCTCCCCAAGTTTCTATTGCTACGACCCTTCAAATGTCAACGCCAATTGTTACACGGGTTATCCCTTAGAATAGTACCCATCAAACCAGACCTACATTCTAGCCAATTCCTCAAGCATCTTTGGTACAACCTAGCACAACAACTATGCAAACAATTCAACCTTTTGTAGGCCAACCTATTCAAGGGAAACCCTTTGTAGGAAACCCTGTTCATGGGCAACCTTTTACATGTAAAACTCTTTAGGGACAACCCTTGGTAGGTCAACCTCTTCAAGGTAAATTTTTTCAAGGCCAATTTCAATATAGAAAATTGGGACAAACTCCATCTTTCCGGAGCCAACCATACCCTGATTATACATTTCACATACCAGCTCAACCCTAATTCGGTTTGGCTACCCTTAGATATCCTTGAGGTGTGCCAATTCCAACTGCTCAAGCTCTCCTAGGTTTTCCTAGATACCCTCCTCCAAGTACTGGAATTTCCCCTCAGGGTTATAAATTCGCTCAACAAGACCCTAACAGGCAACCACCTTTCGTAGTAACTTTAGATTTACCAGACTTGTATTTCCTAACAAATGACCCAATTTACTATCTTCCATTTTGGCGAGCCATGCCTACTAAGTTACCAGTGACATTCCGAAGCTTGAAGGAAATCTAGGAGAGGATACCTCAAACCATGTTATGAATTATCATCTGTGGTGTGCATCCAACTCTTTGATCGATGATTCCATTCATTTAATACTTTTTCAAAGAAATTTGATCGACTTAGCCGTGAAGTGGTACATTGAGTTACCACGAGGCTCTTTCAACAATTTCAATGCCTTAGCAACTTCTTTCCTTATTTTCGATTACTAGCCTGCTATGATAATGGCACAAAACTTTTGACTTCACTTAAACTAAGTACATCTATGTACATTTCATATCACATCCACGAATGGTGACTTAGACATCGTTTAGTCAAACTTTTCATCCCGGATCAAATTATGGTTGAATGGTTTATCAAATCATTACTCCCTAAGATTACTAGAGATGTAGCTAAAGGAGGCGTTGTAACAAAAGAACAGGTTATCGCTCAATTCCAGTATCTAGACTTGTTTACACGTAGTCTGGTACTTTGTATGAAAAAAATCATGATTTACCTTGCCCAGGTCAACTTACTACAACTCCTTCTGCTTCTCATGCCACAAACGATGTAATCAGTACAGTTAGTACATAAAAGAGTAAAATGAAACAATCTAAGTCTACTACTCCAATCATAACTTTACCTTATTCACCTAAAGGAGACTCTTCTCTAGAAACTTATTTTGAAATCCATGTCGTAGATTCATCTACTGTCAAAACCAAATCATCCAGGAGTAAGAAGAAAGGGAAGGATAAAAAAAAACAAACAATTCTACAAAAGAGAAAGCAGAAAAAATCGAACCATATGATGAAAAAAGGAAACCTCATTATCCCTGTATTATCTATGATGAGGATCACTACACAAAAGAGTGGCCGCATCGGGCATAGGTTTCTAAATTTTTCAAAGGTTCTCCCACACCTGTTGTTCTTAAAGATAATTTTCCATCACAAGACAACAAAATGGTTTCTCACAATAGATCTCCTTCCAATTCATTTTTGGATATCGTGATGATGTCCTCCTAGTTCATGGTTGCAACGCGATCTCAAGATTATGGATCTAATAGTCCTGTAATTGGAAACGAAACTGGATCATCCAGTCAACCTCCAGTTTCAACTCCTCCTATTTCTGAACCATTACACATTGAGAAACCTAGTCCTGATTTAGTAATTAAAATGCCTGCCAAAGGTGTACTTTGAAAATTGGCTTTCAATCCACATGCAAGAGCCGCTCAGAACTACAACATTGTTGAAGATCAAGCTATGTCACCTTCAGTAATGTTGGTTCTTGAAGTGTTGCAGTCATGTCTAGCTCAGAGGAAGTTACTATTATAATCTATTAGAGCGATTTACCATCAAGATTTTAATATTATCGTCTTTGATCTCGATAAATTTGTACCTAGAATCCCACACCAAATGGCTTTTCAAATACCTATTTTAGTCAAATCTAGGTGAGTTTTTCGCACAGTGATTGAAGAGGGAGCGTCTACATGCATTATGTATTTAGCTTGTTGGAAAATCTTTGTTCTCCAACAATCAATCAACCACCCATGATTCTAAAAGCCTTTGATGGAAGAGGTTTTTTTCCATTTGGAATACTCCAATATTTACCCATAGAGGTAGAAGGAAAAACTGTTACGCTTGAGGTGGAAGTCATTGATGCCCCTCTTGACGACAACCTTCTTTTAGGTTTGAGTTGGTCTTATGCTATGACTGCTATCGTTTCATCAGTATTAAATAAATCATGTTTGCTCATAAAGGAAATATTGTCAAAATTGATCAGATGTCTTACTACACTTCCGATACTACCTCTACGGATAGTATCCCATATGTTGGAAAGACAGATATTCCTTATGGAGATGTTGGGGTAGGACTAGTTAAGAATTCCGCACTTATGGGAAATTTCTCTATACCTCCTCCTAACGTGCCTCATACTATTGCCAATATCAACATGATTACATCAAGCACAATGTCATTTGATAACCCACGGATTGTGCCTTCAGAATCTGACTTGGACCAATATGGCAATGAAATGCCTATGAGTCCATAATAATTGGCATATGTAGTGGTGAAATCGCTTCCTGACATTTCATCAAACGATATTGATCAAGTGAATGTGGTCAGTGATGAGTCTTCTTCTCTACTGGGTTGAGGCACAAAATATTTTTCTGATCCTTTTCAATACATATTTTCGAGTGATGAAAATATTCTGGAAATTTTGTCATTGGACAAATTACCTTGGGACGATCTTCACCATCGATCCTATTTTCTACCAGACCTTGATAGAGTTGAAAATGACTTTTCAATGACCTTTCTGATTGAATATGTTAAGGAACCAAAAAATCCAATGTAAATCCTTCATTCAGATTCTGAGACAAATTTAGGAAACATTTCTACAACAATTCCATTAACATATCAATCAAACCAGGAATAACTGAAAATAATCATATAGGTTCTTCATGCTCAATTGAAGAAATTAACATGTACAAAGCCCTACTTTAGGAATTTTGATACATCTTTGCCTGGTATTATGAAGAAATGCAAGGAATTGATCCTAAGATTGTAATTCACGAAATTAAGACATACCCGAATGCTAAACCTATTAGACAAATATTACGTCCAATACATCCACAAAAAGATGTTGCTATTAAAGATGAAGTTGAAAAACCACTTTGCACATCATTCATTTATTCCATTCCATTGACAGATTGGGTATCCAATATAGTTCTAGTAACCAAGAAACAAGGAACTATCAAAGTATGTGTCAATTATAGGGATATCAATCAAGCTTGTCCCAAAGACAATTATCCCACCCCTTACATTGACCAAATTGTTGATGATTGTGTCGGAAATGAAATATTTTCATTTATGGATGGATTTTCTGGTTCACAATTAAATAAGCATACTCCCTGTTGATCAGCCCAAAACAACATTTATATGTCCATGGGGCACATTTTCATATTGTAAATTACCTTTTGGATTGAAAAATGTTGGCGCTAGTTTTCAATGGGCTATGTCTTATGCATTTCACGACATCAAATATATTGTGCAACCGTACTTGGATGACTTACCTGCTCATTCTATGTGCAGAAAAGATCATCCTACACATTTACGCGCCATTTTTATGCGATGTAGGCATTACAATATTCGCTTGAATCCACACAAATGTGTAATTTGTGTACAATCAAGATGATTTCTTGGTTTCATTGTTCTAAAGAAGGAATTCGTGTCGACCCTTTGAAGGTTGAGGCCATTGTCAATTTACCTCCTCCTTCTACTCTTCGCCAACTCCAGAGTTTGCATGGGAAAGAAAAATTTCTATGTCATTGTATCCCTAGCTATGCGGAGTTAACTAAAGGTTTCACTCAGTTATTAAAATGGGATGCTCCTTTTATTTGGGGCGATCTTGTTGATAAAGCTTTCGATGCACTTAAACATGCGTTGACCCATGCATCGTTGTTGCATCGACTTGATTATCACCGAGATTACTTTTCATATTTAGCTGCGTCTGATTCCACCATTGGAATGGTCTTGGTTCAATAGGATGAATTCAAAAATGAACATGTGATTTATTACTTAAGTCGGAACCTTACACTGACCGAGATAAAGTATACGCATGTGGAGAAATTGGCCTTGGTAGTCGTTCAAGTTGTCCAAATATTCTATCACTACATATTGTTACGCAAAACAACTGTGATATCTAACTGCAACCCTATGATGTACATTTTGACGAAAAAATTACTCAGGGGAAAATACTCGAAGTGGATATTTATCCTACAAGAGCTTGATTTGGAATTTGAAAAATCAAAATCCAATAAATCACTAGTTTTTGCTGAATTTATGTGTGACTTTCCCTACACTGAATCTGAAACTGTGGCAGAAGACCATCTTCCCGATGAATCTCTGTTTTTGATCAACACATTGGATCCTTGGTATGGAGATATCCTTATATATCTTCAAAACCAAACCTTTTGGCCTAAAATTTCATGCTCTTATTAACTTAGGATTCGATACCAATCTCAACAATAGAATATTGTTGGCGACACTCTTTAATGTCATGATGTTGATTCTGTCTTTCGACGTTGTTTAACGCATGAAGAAGCTGAAAGAGTTTTAAATGATTTTCATTCTAGAGCATGTGGTGGTCATATGTCTGGGTTTTCCACAACCCAAAAGATATTTCACGCTGGCTATTTATGGTCGTCACTCTTCAAATATTGTATCCTTGCAGTTATAAAATGTCACAATTGTCAATTTTTTTATTGAAAGATGCATGCACCTCCTGTTCCTCTTCACCCAATCATAGTTGTCAGTCCATTTGCACAATGAGGCATCAATTTATTTACATGTAACCCTCACTTAGCCGAGGGGCATGGGTATATTATTTGTGCTGTAGATTATTTTACCAAATGGGCCAAGGTGATGCCTACATTTAAGGATGACGACGAAATTGCAAATATTTTCATATTCAATCATGTGATTGCTAGGTTCGGCATCCCTCAAGCCATCATTACGGATCATGGTAGCCACTTTCGAAACATTATGATGACTAAAATTTCTGCTCAGCTCGACCTACTCCATGATAATTCCACACCGTATTACCCATAGGCCATTGGCCAGGTTGAGGCTGTAAACAAATTTTTAGCTAATATGACTAAACAGATTGTAGAAAGTCATAAATCAAATTGGCACACCATGATTTTTTCAGCTTTGTGGGTATATTGTACCTCCGCAAAAACATCTACAGGGTTTACTCCTTTTCAACTCGTTTATGGTTTGGAAGTTGTTTTACCCATTGAATGTGAAATTTCGTCACTAAAACTAGCCATTGAGTTATTACTAGCTACCTCTGAAGAGGAAGAACACTTCTTATACTTAGCACAGTTAGATGAGACTCGCCGCACCGTTGCATTAGTTGTTGAAGCTCATAAAAAATGTGTTAAGGCACAATATGATTAAAGCATTAACCCTCGTGTCCATTCAGAAGGTGACCTAGTCTTAGTATACGACCAAGCTCACGATAAGCTAGGTGCTGGTAAATTTGAACCAATGTGGCATGGCCCTTATATTGTTAAGCATGTGCTTGCAAAAGGGGCCTATGAATTATTTGATTATGATGGTGTCTCTTTAGATAAGCCTAGAAATGGTCTTTATCTAAAGAGATATTATGAATGATTTATCTTGTGAAGATCTTCATTGTAAATTAGTTACATTTTTAGGAAAAGTGTGTCTTATATTAGTTATTTTTATTGGCGAGTTTCTACTACTTTTTCTCCTTATATTGATCACTCTCGATATTTTAGATGTCGACATTCCCTCAAAATTACATTGGGTTTGCTGACGGGCGCCTATCATAGTACACATAACCTATCTTCTGCTACTTGGGTTATCTATTTTCTCACTGATGAATTAGTTTATATTCATGGGTTTGCCTCGATCAAACAACGAACAATATTGTAGAATATAGTGCATTCATTGAGCTATTATCTGATTCCGTTGCATTTGGCATTCAACGCTTGATTTTTAGGTTAGATTCGCAACTCATTGTATTACATTTGAACAGTGTTTATGCAATCAGAAATCCATTATTGTTAAGAATGTTTTTAAGGGTCCGTCTCTTGGAAAGACAGTTTTATTACATTAAATATCAACACATTTCAATAAATTTAAACATGTTAGCTGATGCATTGGATGATCAAGTTTTAAATAGAAATTTTCAACGTTGAACGTAAATCAAAACAATATTCAATCCATATTGAACAAGATACTTAGAGACCAAAAGTAGTGATCATCATTAGGTAAAAATAGTTTTTTATCATAGTGTGTCAAAAAATATACATCATCTATGATCATAGGTCTCAAACACCTTATGATCTAAATGTATTGATTCAAAAAAAAAAAAAATGGTGTCTAAAACAACCATCAGTTATCCATGATGATGATCATGATAGTAGAGTATAGCATACGCCACTTGGCGCAGGTATTGCCCAAATGGACCAAGAACCCCAGTTACATGCCTCTAGTATTAGAGATGCAAATCATATGTCCTAGTATCTGGGATATCTATGGTCAACCTCTCCAGATTGTGTTCCAACTCTATGAGGGCCTCAGCTGCATTAGTCTATGGTGGAGCTGATACTATAGGTTTTTCTCCTCGTCTATCAAAATAATGAAGCAATGTTGGTCGTATTGGGCCAACATTTGCATTATAACATTTTTCATTATCACTATTGGATGATTAAAATATCAAATAAAAATTATAAACATAAAAACTCAAAATGAGACATTTTACTTGACTCATCCCATTGTGCTCCAGGTGGGAGTGATGTATCAGGGTCACCCATGAAATCCACCCCTGCATAGTGGAAGTCCTCAATCATGAATATTTGAGTTCTTAGCCATACAAAAAACTGAGGTGTATACCGGACAAGGAGTGGGATTCTCTCTTAGGAAAAAGATATAAGAATGGCACCATAGCCGAAATTCTTCATCTTACCATTCTTTGCTCACGTGAGCTATCCTTTCATATTGACAAGAACTGCTTTGCACCAGTTGAATATTGTTCCTTTGTAAAACTCAACAGTTGTTTGCATCTGTGCTTTGGTAGATACATGAGGAGCTGCGTTGCCACATAATCTAGTGACTGTGAAAGAAATAATTTTGAGATCAATTTGTTTGATAGTTTTTATATCGATTCGACCATCTTTCAATTGCGAATCTTGAGTGCAATATTGCACCATGTAGGAAGCAGTGGGTTTTTCTCCTGGTTGTGTGCTAAAAAAAGAGATGTATCTTCCCCTTCGAGGAAAACCAGTGAGGAAAAAAATATCCTATGCATCAATGATGAGCCTATGATCCCCAATGATAAAACATTATTCCTGGACATCCCAAGAATTTACCAACCAGGTCATTAGCTCTACTTGGGCCTTCATTCCTTGTTTATACCAAAATTTGTATAGAAAACAATTATTTAAAACTTGAAGCGTTGTTGGGCTATCAATTACCTCATTAGCATGCAATTCATGCTCACGTTCTCTCCACTCAAGCATGGTTTTTTAAAATTTCCTGCAAACAATCATTATAAAGCATTAGGAATATTTTGGAAGAACTTAGAGAAATTTTGATGGAAAGAAAACCACTTTTTAAAACCCCATGATGCCTGCGCAATTTTCCTTTGCATACAGTGTGTTTTTCGCATGATCTATACATAAAAAATACAGTGGCATGATAATTTTTCGTGTTAAAAATTATCGGGGTGCGCAAGTTTGATCAGGAAAGCCTGCGCACCCCCGAGGGCGATTTCTAAAAAAAAAATCTCCAAAAAATATAATCTGGAAGCCTAAAATGAAAAAGAAAACTGATAGAATGAAATATAATGGAGGAATTAAATACCTGGAACTGACGGTTTGTGGAAGGGTTTGTTGGTCCTCTCGATATCAGCTTCAGAAGATCTACGGTAAAAACTCCTTTTTACTGCTATGGAAATCAAATGGTAAAAATGACTTGTTCTTTCCACTTTTTATAGGTTTTTATGAATAAATAATATTATTTTATTTATTTTGACCTTTAGAAGTTCAAATTTAAAATATTTTTACCGTAATTGAGAACAAATTATTATAATTTTTGAGTTTTCTGTGCAGATAACAGGTTGTGTTTAAAAATGAATAATTTTGACGATAAAGTAAACTTTATCACTTTTTTGGACTCTCAAAAAATATGAAAAAGCGAACCATGGAGTCCTCTTTTAAGCCCTTTTCAGACTCTCTAAACATGAAAATCTTGTCGAGCACTTGACTATCCGAACTCATTAAAATAAATGAACAATTGTCTACTCAGTATAAGTTTACCCATTTTCCGGACTGAACTAGACTAATTAAAAAAAAGGTATGCATTAACTAAGGATGGTCAATAGAGTTCTCTCCTACATCATTTTATCCTTTTTCAGGTTTAAGAGACTAAATTTACAAAAAAGAACACTATGGAGTTTACCTATGTTTTTCTTCTGACTCCTTAAAATTTAAAAACACCAAGTTAATCCTATGTTGGACTCATTAAAATTAAACAGTGCAGGACTCGTCGATCACAATGGGACTGAACCACTCCTTTTTAGGGTTTTTTAAAATTACTAAGATGGACTCGTCCAAAGGATGATCTTACATAACAAGAAAATTTTATCCTCCTCTAACTTGAAAAAAAATAAAGAGGTACTTTCCAGTAATGGTGGGGGGAAATTGAGAAAAAGAATCCATCTTTTATGCTTATTTTAAAAGTATCATGCCACTCTTGAACATGACACTTTGTCACACTCATCTCTGGGTTGGGTAATCCTTTTCTCTTATAGTTAATCAAACCTCATTGAAATTATTTAGTTAGTTTTGGGTATTATCTTTAAGTCAAATGCTGTCAAGTCATTTACTATGTCACTATGTGTTCAAGAGAAACTTCAACTTTAATTCATTATTCATTGAAAATATTTTTCTCCGTTCTTGTTGACCATCCTTGAGTTAACCCTTGCAAAATATTTCTTCAAAACTTAACATGATGGTTTCGCATCATAAGCCTTGCTATGACGGATTACTTCCTATTGAATTCAACTCATTATCTAGGAACTTGATCTAGAAATCATATGAGTACCTTGAAATATGCATGCCTTAAAGGTTTCTCGCCTTTGACGACAGGTTTTCATCATTGGCGTTTGAGCGAACGACTCTATGAGTGTTCGACTGCAAATCATTTATTCGCATTTCATAGATTGTACTGAGGTAATTTGAGAGCCATTGTCATTACTGGTGGTTTCTCTCACACTTGTTAATGGTTTGTATCATTGACTAGTAATCAAGTGGTTTCTACCATGTTCGACTTCGAAATAATCAATCGCATGGTTAGATTCATACTAGTTCGAGAAGCGGAAATCAAGACCCTAGATCTAGTTTCAACCATCCAGGCTGCGAGGAGTTATGTATTCATGTTTCAGTAGACTAATTCATAACATATGGTTGCGTCTACTATTGATGTAATTCTAGGTCACTTTTTTACTAGAACATATAATTAGTTTTGCTCCGAGTATGGGAATGCCTACCTCAGTGATGATTATATATTTGCCTTAAATGTTTCTTACAGGTTCTCGACTGATGTATCCGATCCAATCCTTGAGATGATAAAGCACTTCACTCTCATCAAATACTTTCTCAAACTTCTCACTTTAGGGGGAAATATGTTACACATCATTTTGTCACCATGAAATTTGACTGTCAATGTGGATCTATCACCATCCATACTCATGCTTCTTTAGAATTCAAACACTTATATTCCTTAACCAAGTCATGGAAACTGGGACAAAAGCTCTTAAATACTCTTAAAGATGGCCTGCACGGTTTTTTTGGTCACTTCCTGCGCATGCACGGATATTCCTAACCTTACATGTAGACATTTGCGCTTTGTTTTCTGTTAAAAACTACGCACCCCATTTAAAAGAAAGTAAAAGTGAAAATTAACTTCTAGAAGAATAGATGGGTGCATATTCTTCCAACTAAAAGCCTCTTGAGTCGCGTCAGTTCGAGCTATATCCCTCCTATCATGGAACTTATCCCCTTGGATCAAGGAACCCTAATCCCTTCATTAGAGGATCACATCCCTCTATTGGTGGATCTGAAACCTACTCAATTTCTCCTATAAATTGAGCTAAAACTTCAAGGTTAGCGGGTTCAATAAGATAATCTTATGCTAGTCATTCTAGAGTGGAAATCTTGTTAAACCAAGGATGAATATTGGCAAGGCATACAAGAGAACTCTGTACAACATCAAGGCTCAATTGTAATATTACTCTTTATATTCTTGATAATACATTTGGATACGTTTTCTCATTGTGTTGTTTTCAGATTCATTGAAACAATGACAATTATTAATCTCCTTGATCATTAAGTTAAGTTGGTATTTGGATTATTATATACTGTAGGTGCTTTTGATTCTTTCCATGTTTTTTATTGCAAGTTCTTCTCAGCATTGAAGGAATTCTTCGGAACAAAAGGCAAGGTCTTCATCAAACATCTCGTTGAAAGGTAAGAGCATTATCCTATATTTTCTAGTTTTGATAATCTAAATGCTAATAGCTTAGGGAAAGAGATATTCACATGGTTTTTTGTTTCTAGTTATCTATTGGGATACTAGGGAGATCGCTCTTGTCTACAAGAGGGATTTATCCAGAAAACAGAGACTGCCTTAAGAAGAACAATGGTCCATGCTACACCACTGGAAGCAACAATAACAAGTTTAATAATTGAAGAAGAGGAGATGACCAAAGAAATGATCGTAATGGAAGAGATGAAAGAATAAGAGATGCTCCAACTGATCATGAAGAATACCACCTTCCTCAAAAGAATTCAAGATATATCAGATATGAAAGTAATGCTGTAAATCAACCTAAATATATTCTTATTTTTCCATTTTCTAGTTCCTCTCCTCTAGATACTTGGGATAGTTGGTTGGTTGATAGTGGGGCCTCTCATGATTTCTCTAGGTATAATAAAGTTATCACTAATTTGGTGGAGAGGGATTCAAGTTTGAAAATTATTCTTGGAGATAACTTCACTCATCTTGTTAAGGGCTTTGGTTCTGTTAAGTTTAACTTAGATTCTAGGGAATTTGTTTTGCTTCATGATGTGATGTATGTGTCGGGGTTGAAGAAGAATTTGGTATCTATATATACTTTGGAAGACAAAGTTATGAGGGTTTCCTTCATTAAGGGAAAAATACTTTCTTGGTCGGTGGGATCCCCTATTAGAGATGCATTCACATTGGGATATAGATTTGAAGGACTCCATAGAGTCACTAGAAGGCCCCTTCTAGCGATGGTCCATGGAAATAATCATCAAAGAGAGTTATGGCACTGTAGATTGGCTCATATTCACTATGAATCTCTTTTGAATTAAAGAGATTTTATCCTCTTCCAGGGGCTTCCCACCCTCTTCCCTCAATGGTGACTATGCAGGCAAAGATTGTGAAGAACAAGAGAAAAATTATGATAATGAAAATGAGAAACATATATATCCAGAGAAGACATGATACTTTGTAACATGCACCTACAAAACCTGAGATAGAGAGCACCAAAATGAATGCGCCCATGAGTATGAGGGGCCATTACAAAAATATTTGGCAATTTGTGTTCATGTGTCTGGCCAAATACAATCCTCCTCCTAGAATTAGGATTGAGAAAAGTAAAGTGAGGAAGTTGATAAATCCTATTACACCATTACTCACTCGATACATAATTTGTTTCATTCACCCCCACCATCGCTTATTTCTTTGGTCACAATGTATTTATTTATTGACCTGTCTTCACCATTGCTTCTCTTGTGTGTGGAAATTGGCATGGGAAATTTACACGTAGTTTTTATATGTCAAAGATTCCATGGTGGATAAAATTCCCCGGTCTCTTGCATTTAGTTCAGAAGGCCCTTGAAGTTCCCTTAACTGAAATGGGGATGTGCCATATGTGGGGGATTCAAAGTCAAAAGCTATGTGGGTGCACTCATTCCTGTCACAACTTTTATCACATTGATTTCATTATTTTTAATACTGTCCTCACCTTTACATTACATAATGTGGAGGCATCATGATGAATTTCATTTGGAGACTAGTGGACTTGGTGGTCACTCTATCTTCAATCAATTTTTCCATAGCACTATTTGAAAATATATCTAGCAATATATTTTTGGTTATATCTTTTAGTTGAATTATATTTTAATAAGAATTTATTGGCATCACAAATTGGAGTTGCTCTCCACAAATAGAGTGTCTTAGAAATTTTTTGAATCTATATATGCAATCAAAAATATATTTTAAACAACAAAACATCATCATTTGACCAAAAAATGTTTCATTAGATTTTGACTTAAAACTCTAAAATATAAAATTGTTAGACAATATAGAAAATGATAAAGATGTTCCTTCAATCTTTAATAAGTGTCTTAATTTTATCATTTATAATTTAATTAATAAATGTTTTGTTTTTTATTAAAATTTAGTAATACAATTTTAAGAGAAATTATAATTTTTAAATAAAATTACAATTTTATATCACATATGTGTTCTTAAATATATTATAAAACTCAAACATATAATTGTTGTATTAATTTTTTTTCCATATTTAATTAATCCAGAAAGAAGAAACAAAAACAAAAACATTTATTATAAAGAGATATCCAACTGTGAGTAGATTTGGAGTGACAATAATTTTTCTCTCCAAATTCATGGAGGAAGAGGACAACAATTTAAGATAATTTAAAGTTCACTTCCACCACCATATTGTGATAAAAATTTATCACATTTAGTTTTAGATATTATTCGTCTTTATGATAGAAAATCACAATCACTTTAATTAAGAGAGATTCACTTTCTAAAATCTCTTCGTTTTTTCATATTATTATTTTATTAAAAATATATAATATTTTTTTATAAAATTAATAATAATAATATTTATAATATTTATAAAATTAATAATAATTTTTATTTATTAAACAAATATTTTCTAAAATTAATAACATATAAAAAGTTATTAAATGATTTTTAAGAATTTTAAGTGAATATAATAATTAAGAACTTTTAAGAAATTATATATCTAAAATTATATTTTGAAATCAAATCATTTCCTAAACATAATTTCATATATTTTAGGTTAAAACATATCTTATAAATCATATTTAATTAGTATTTAATTTCAAAATGAAGTATCAATACTTAAATTAAATGTTTACTCAATGCAAGGACAATGCATAAACCATAGTTCAATATTGTTTTTCTTCTCTTTTATCTTTAATTGATAATGCTTCCCTTCTCCTTGCTATTGAGTTGCCACCTAGTGCCATGCAAAAGTCATACTTCATTTGTTATACTATGATACTCTTGCCAAAGAGTAGAGACTATTATTGCCAAGAGCCCCCACTCTAATTCTCCACAACTTCATCTACCACACCATTAATGTCAACTCCTTAGCTTCTTTCCTTCTCCACCACTTCCTCTACCACAACATTATCTTTTGGCAGTCTTAACCCTTGATCAAGATAAAGATGAATGACTCCTCCATTGCTCCAATTCTCCACTACTACCTTTACCACACTATTATTAGTAACTCCTTTTGACAATATTGACCCCTAATCAAGGTAAAAATGCAATAACAACAACTCCTTTGTTGCTATATTTCTCTAGCACTCTGCTACACCTTAAGGATAAATTCTGCAAAGGGTAATTTCTTTTGTAGTAGTGACCCCTAATTGAGATAAAGAGTACTGTGAAGAAAAATATGAGTAATTGTGCCACACATATATATTATATACTTAGGATATTTGAAGAGTGTTGAAGCAACATTGATGATAGTGATTTTGATATGTTGTTACGAAGGACAACAAACAATATGTGAAACAAGGTTAGCAAAACATGAAGAAGAAATATGGATAGGCGATGAAATTTGTGTTATTTAATGAAGATTTTGACCTTCTCTTTGACATAATTAAAAGTATTGTCCAATTTGATTATGTTTGAATTGCAAATATTTTTAGTTAGAATTGATTTCTATTTTTCATCTTTAAGACTCTAGTAGATTGATATCCTAGTAAAAGTGGACTTTTCCCATTATTATATGTTAAAAGTATAATTATCATGTGCTAGAAGAATTCATATTTAACACAATGATTAAAATTCCTCTTCCATTTTTTCTTGCATGCAAGTCTTCTTTAGCTATAATTTGGAAGAGTGACATTAATGGTTACATACCTATACCTATGGTGCTTCCCCTAGTCATGATCGATCTCACAAAACGTATCTATACCTCCTTTTGGTGGTTCAAGTTAACTTGTTCTTGCTCTTGTTTATCCTCCTACACATTACATGCCTAGGTACCCATTTAGGTTTTTTAGCTTATAATGAGTGTTAGTGAAAGGAATGGAGTACCAAATATAGGTACAAGTGCAAATCTAAAGCCAAGTGTAAAGAAAACTATTAATGAAATGAAAATAAATTATAAATATGCATAACTTATATTTCTACGTATGGAATATTGTCCTTGAAAATGAATTCACAAAAAATTATATGATTTAATTTTTTTCATAACCTAAAATTCTTTTTCGAGAAAGAGTAAAAGAAACTAGAGTACATGCCTACAATTATCTCGCCAATTATTCAACTCCACATGCTAAACTTTTTGCATGATTAAGTTTAATCTTTAAGAGCTCCAAACAAAAATATTTGGCCAAAGAAGAGAGTTGGTTTAGACCTATACCCTATCAAAATCAATGCTTTTCGAGGTAGGAGCCTATGCTTCTATCCTTGTAGTTGGAGGCTCAAATCCCTATATTTGGCGTGGGTAGGAAAGAATGAGCATCATATGAGATAAATGTTGATTCTATAATATCCAATAATGGTGTTGGAGTGGTGAATCAATCTAAAAGAAGTGGCATACAAAAAACTTCATACTAAATGGGCCAACCTTGTAACCTTTCTTTGTTGCTGCATACCACGCCTATCTGCAAACATGGGCTATCATCATCTTCATTTCAATTTGAAGAAAAGGATGCTTTTGGGTCCTGTAAATCTATTGTGAAGACTACGAGACCCATCACATCATCATCCATCTCAAGCCCCCAATGACTCAAAAAACCACGAGAAAAATTGTGGTTATTAACACAACCAAATCCATTCCATAAACATAACACTACATTAGCAATCTTGTGCAAAAGAAACCTATCAGTGGGAAGGTTTTCTGACCTTAATGATGATGCAATAAATGGGGCTAAGAAGATCATAAACTAGGATCTTTCTCATGCTTACCAATTTATCCTTAATGACTATAGCTATAAACTTTTGTTGTCATAATAGTCAATACATTTGAGAAGAGCTCATTGTTTGTTTCCAGGACCATTGTCTCCTTTCTGGTGGAGTATATTTTGAGTTGTTTCTAAGATAAAAAGTGTCAGCACCTCATCTCATTGTGGTTTCATTGTAACAATTGTTGAGCTCACATTTGTGGTTTGTCATTATGGAAAATCTCCAATGTCCCGTATAGTGAATTTGGCTTAAGTTATGTTGGCTTTATGTTCAGTGTTGCAGTGACATGTGTTCTCCTTATTTTCTACCCCTTTGCATATGTTCTTAGGTTTGAGTTATCGAATGCATTGAAGAGGACGTAGGATAAAGGATTACCATTAACAATAGTCCTACCAAATACATGAAATTATTTGGTTATGAAGAATAGGTTTACCTTTTACTCGCAAGATTTGGTCATCTTGCTAATGGACATGAAATAATTTCATTGAAAATACATTATCAACTAATTCTAGAAAGTTATGCAAAGTTGTAATAGAAATCCATGATGAATTAAGACATGGATGTTGTTTAGAAACATATGGATACATTAAGTTTATATGTGATAAATTATGTCCACTTCATTTTATTAATACAAATATATGATTAATAATTAATAACTGTGATTGTTGTTTGGCATATTCATTGTTGTTATTATAGATGAAAAATACTTCCATATTAATAATTATTTGAAATTCAATCATGTATGTGATTTCCTTAGCTTAGATCTTTTAGGCTCTATCGAAATGATCATGATACTTTACATATCATATGGTTCAAGGATTGTTAAAATACATCCACAATACATGTTTCTCAATTGTCATTTTTTAAAACCTTTTGATATGTAGTGTTCATGTGCTCGAGCAAATTGGGAAGACAATTCGTCATCAACTACTTATAAGGTATATTATTATCTAACGACAAGTTTAATGATATATGCATATATGTGTTTATATAATCTAAACCTAGAAATAATCTATGAAGTCACACTTAGGGACAATGCCTCCCTACGGAAAATCATAAGGACTGTTGCTCCACAAACATCTTTGTTAAAAAGATATAACATAAAATTAACAATATCAATATTTATCATCTAAAAAGTTATTATGTTCTTTACTTTAGTTTTAGTTTGAAAGAATACTAGTTCCTAAAAAAAAAATCTCTATAATTAATAAGGTTTTATTTTCTAAAATATCTTTAAAATAATAACTCGTCAACAAGGAAAATTTTAGGGGCTAATATTCACAGATGGGCTAATTTTCCATATTTTTTCTAAAAGAGAGATTCACCAATTCCCACTTTTTCCTAAAAAATATTTGCCCAAATTTTATATGAAAAAATTAATTTACCTTAAAAATCGCCAAAAATTTATAGAAACTATATAAAATAATTAGAAGTTTGAATATTTTTACTAAAATAACACTAAACATTTTATAGTTTGCATATTATGGATTAGTAATATTCGCCAAGGTTTCTAATCTTTAAGATAATTTTTCATCATTAAATTTTCCATTCTCGTCAAGTTCTTATTTTATTAAAAAAATATTTTAAAAAATTAATAATATCAATATTATTTTATAAAATTAATAATATCAATAGTATTTTATAAAATCTAATATTTTATAAAATTAAATTATAATATCTATAGTACTTTATAAAGTTAATAACATCAATATTCATCTATGACCATTTTCCATGAGAGGTAACCGTAACTAACTAATTTCTTATGATTTTTTAATAGTCCACTTAACACTCATTGGCGATGCTCACAAGAGGGAAGAAGTGGAATTATTCAATAGTTTTGGATAGACGGTGACTAGTGCTCTTAAGACACTCCTTAATATGAAGTCATTAGTTCAATTCATCTCCATAATAAAAATGATATATTAAACATAATAAAAATACAATCTCAATAAACTTACAAATAATAATAATTATATCAATATTATTTTATAAATTAATAACATCAATATTTATTTGGTTAAAAACCCGTTATTTAATTACCATATTTTTTATATTCTATAAAAATCACAATTAATTTAATTAAAAAAATTTCATTTTCCCAAACCCCAAATAAACACTCTAATTTTCGTTTTCTTTCTTTATTAAAAATTTAATAATACTTATTATATAAAAAAATCATTCGACTCTTTATTTTAGTCTCAAATAATATTAATATTTACAATCACCTCAATTAAGAGATTTCACTTTCTAAAAACCCCTTTGAAAGGATTATTCTTCACACTTTATTTTATTAAAACGATTAAAATATAAAATTAATAACATTAATACTTGCATATTCTTTCTTTTTATCTTTTTCTTTATATATATATATATATATATATATATATAATCAATTTTTTTTTAATATTACTAATTTTATTTTTATAAAATAATAAAAAAATTAAATATTAAAAAAAATCCAAAATATTCTATATTTAATATTTAATTTTATCTTTCTTATTTTGATAATAAATAAATTGATTAATAAAATTTGAAAATCTTAAACCCATTTATAAAATTCATTAACTTTACTTTTCATAAAGGTTGAAAAAATACCACCGACTCTTTTTATTAATAATATTTATAAAATTCCTTTTCAATATAATCATATTTATAAAATCCATTTTCAATGTACTTAATGTACTTATTCGTAATTAAAATTATTATTTTTTTAAAAATAAATTTAAAAAATATAATATATGGTTTATAAAAATCATAAACTACAACAAATGTTAATGTTGTTGTTTAGTATCTGTTTTTTTAATGTGAAAAGTAGAAAATTTTTATGAGATGAATGTGATTATAAAACTTATTTATATTAAGTGTATAATTTAAGCACCACAACTGTTATGGAGGGGAATTAAATTGCTAATAATTTATTGGTACATGGTATCATAGTTTTATGCAAAAGTAAAGAACTCTTATAGGGTGAATGTGATCATATAACTTATTTATATTAAAGGCATGATTTAAGCACCATAATCTTGGTGGAGGGGATCAAATTGCTAATAATCTATTGGTACATGCTATCATAGTTTTATTTAAAAAGGATCGGTTAAAATTAAATAATTAAACTATAAACAAAAATATGGTGATTAATCAAATATATTAATGGAAAAAGATGAAACAAATTTATTAATAGAAAAAGCACATTGTTATTAGAAAGAATACAACAATTAATAGAAAGAAAGCAAGGAATAATTATAGGTGAATTGGGAGAAGAATCACGTTGTTAGGGATTTTGAAGATCAGCGAAGCGCCGGAACATAGGTCTGTGAAGAGTGTGGATGAGAGATGTCGGAGGCAGGAGAGTCGGCTTCCTCATGCTGGAATGATCCAGAAATTGACCCATCCTCCGTTTTCCACCGTTTTAAACTTTTCAGATCTACACAGAACCAGAAAATTGATAGTGGGAAATGGTTTTTGCTACTACATAAGAACCATGTATTCGACTGTCGAACCTAGAATTTATAGGCGAAGAGAGGCTTTGACCTCTACATATGCGCTTTCAAATGGACGGGCCTCCATTTACATGGGCGTCCCATGGGCTCTGGAACACCTGATCCCATCAATGAGGCAAAAGGGTTATTTTCTATGGCACTCTTACAGTCTTGGGAACGAAGCAACATCTTCATGGATGCTGGTCCTTTCCTGCAGCTCCTCATGTCGTTGTTGGACTCTGGATTTTCTGTGCAGCAGGGGCGAAATCGAGTAGATGGACCATAGTTTCTCTTTCCCGGATTTCGAATCTTTGGCCATTTTCAAGGTGGCCTTGCACTATTTCTGGCCTGGGTTTGGTCGCTGATGAC
Organism: Pinus albicaulis; assembly: GCA_034641835.2. Taxonomy (NCBI): domain Eukaryota; kingdom Viridiplantae; phylum Streptophyta; class Pinopsida; order Pinales; family Pinaceae; genus Pinus; species Pinus albicaulis. The sequence continues at coordinate 915,975,832 of CM076584.1, forward strand.
TGGCCCTTTTGTTCGTGCTTGGGATGGGGGAAAATTCCCTCTTCAAATCTGTCCCTGCCCCTGAAAACCTGGGGCGTGTGTGGGCTATGGCTCCTTGCCCCCCTCATGGAGGCCTGATATTTTTTCTCCATGTCTTAGTATTAAGCCTCAATACATCTTCGAATCCACCTTCGTTTCAGTCCCCAGATGTAGAACAGAGTGAAAACATCACAACAGATCCAGATTCCCTAGAACAGGTAATCCCCTCTTGTTTTCATATTTTTATTAGGCCCCTTGTGGGAAAATATTTTTTATTATGGGTACAAGACTCTCACAGAGTGTTTCAACTTAAACAAAAAAACTGGGAGTTGATGGGTTACCCTATTCAACTGTAATCTTTGTTTAGTGGAGTTCGGTCACTTCAAGACTGTTGGTCTATGAAGGAACACTCTATTGTTTCAGGGGCGAACATCACCTTTAACCTCCGCCTGAGAGGGGGTGCTGCAAATATGGGCAAATCTAGAGCTGTAGGGGGTGAAAAGGGGAATAAATCATCAAACCAGGAGAAAAATAATGGTGGCCCATCCTACAAGAATATATTACAAGGGGAAAAATCTACAATAATACCTCGAGAACAAGATGGAAATACCCTACGACCATACATAGTAGAACATCTGGGTCAAACAACAGAATTAAAGATAGACAGTCTAGAAACAGAGAAGCATTGCAAGACATATGAAGCCCAAGAGTTAATATGTTGCTTTAAACTGCTTTTGGCCTAAACCGATGGAGCTCTTCCATTGGATTTTTACACACTAGATCACAAACTGTGAAATCCACCTCTACTCGAAGGGTTTTTTTATTGTAAAAATTCAATCCTAAGAGGACATAGATATCATTATTCGAGAAGGACCATGGTTCTGGGGATCCACCAACCTTTTCATTACCCCATGGTTCCTGGATTTTGACGCAAACACTATGGCAGTCACTAGAATGCCGGTATGGGCCAGATTTTACAATATTCCCCTTCTTTTCTGGAATGAACAAGTTTTAGAAGGTATTGGTAACATTATTGGGCGATACATCAAAACAAATATAGAGATATTAGAGGAGAGGATCTACACCTTCGCACGTGTCTGTTTGGAAGTAGATCTCAGCAATGGTTTGCCAGAGAGTATCTTGATGATCCACAAACAAAAAAATTGGTTGCAGCCACTAGACTATGAAAACACTGCATTCAGATGCAGAATTTGTAGGCAGAAGGGACATTTACAAAACACATGTCCTGATTCCAAAAAAGAAAACAGAAAAAAGAAGAAGAGTGGGAAAAAAAAAAGGGTGGCAATATCCCCCACCTGAGCTAGAGGAGAGTGTGGCATAAGAAGAGGACGCAATTTTCCCTCTAGAAAAATATCAGACTGTAAATGAACCAGAGGTACAAGGGAATTTTTCAACAGATCATATTGATCTACAAACTCTTATGAATCAGTCAGACATGAATCTAGAGGACACAGGAAATTTTGGGAATAAATGACATCATTTATCAGATAACTCAGATTCCTATAAGTTTTGGTGAGGTAAATCCCCTCTGTGGACGAAGGTGATCCCACTAGCCCTAGAGTGTGTCTAGCCACAAATGAGACACACTATGACATCAATTCCCAGTTAAGAATGGACAAAGACTTGGTAGATCACCTATCGTAGGTCCTGCGCTATTGTGTCATCCAGAAGAATCGATGCCTCTCATTCCTGATTCGACAGATCGCGATCCAATCGTTCTCACGCCCAGATACCTGCACATACACAAGAAACGAAGACGATACACAACATAATATTTCACATTCCTAACTATTATTCAGTCAAAGAATACTAAATCACATGCGTTAAATAAACATAACATAGAGATGGAATCAATATCATAGTCGAGTATATTAAATTAAAGAAGGAAGAGTACAACCAGGCTTTGACGTTGCAATATCCTCCATCAGGGTTCTAGCGAAGCACGTCTCACAAAGCTCATCGGGAATTCAGACGGGACTCTCTCTACGGGATCCTCCTTGGTTCGACCTTCTCTATAGCAATTACTCAACTATAATATCTCTTCTCCAAGTTCAACTTCTTGTCTATATGTTCAGCTAGCTTTTGTAAAGGGAGAAGGCTTGTTTATATAGAGAGATAAGGAGAGGTTAGGATCCCTATAATCATGGGGGGAGTCCTATCCTCCAAGAATGTTCCATCAACCATTTCCTAAAGGGAAGATATCTGTGGCTTATCGAGTTTAACCACTTGAAATGAGTCATTCCTGAGGTGTTTAAAGGAAACTTCCGCCTCCAATTTGTTAAAAAACATTCCAAAAAAGCCTGGAGTGGGCTCAATACAGGGACAGAGCGCCAGCTGACATGGCCTCTAGTGAAAATTTTCCCCATTGGCGTGAGGGGTGAACTGAGTACTTGCGCTAATGCCAAAACATAGGTTTTTGAGTGCTTTCTAAGGAAATGTTCAACAAGAAGAATCATGTCCTTATGCAGAAGGATGCAAAGAATGTATTTGCAGAGTTTGACACTGCTCACAGGTCACGGGAAAGACCCTCCAATATGCGGGACAAGGGATTGCAGGGACGGTGACAAAATGTTGTGTAACAGATGCCCCCTAAAGCATGAGGTCTGAGAGAGAGGGAGGGGTGAAATGCTTTATGAGAACACGTTCGACCAAAACACTGTTGTTGGAAAACCTGCAAGTACGAATAAAACTGATACATCTGATATATGACATGTGGCATGGGCGCAGCCATCCATAAGAGAGTATATAATAAATGAGATCTGATGTATGGACACAACAATCCAACATTAGGCATCAATAAATAGACTCAATTATGGTCGCAACCATCCAATCAAAGGATTCATACAATAAGTCATAATAATCCACAAAGAACCTGCAGCCTGGATTTCATCAAACAAAATCCAAGGTCTTGCACTCCATCTCGACCCGAACATAGTACAAATTCGAGCATGCGAATATGTGAGCTAAATTTAAACATGCAAGAACATTGTCTGATTACCAGCCAATGATGAAAGCTGTTAACAAACACAAGAGAAACCACCAATAATGACAATGGCTCTCAAGGTACAAAAGATACAATCCATGGCATGTGAACAGTGATCTAACGTCGAACACCCGCAGAGTCAATCGATCGAAGGCCAATGATGTGGACCTTATGTCGAGTGTGAAGAACCTGCCATTGAGGCATGTAGACTCCAAGGTACCTGAAGGGAGTCTCTAGATCAACTTCCTGGATAATGATCTGGAGTCAACAGGAAGGGACCTTGATCAAAGGTGGGCCATAATGTATCCCACATCATCGACACAAGACAGAGGAATATGATGTTTGTGAATCAAGACCAACAGAGAATCAAAGGCAGGTTGAAGACTTCAGAGGCAAACTTCTCTTGAACATACCGGCGGCACGACACTGGATTTGGCATTATTTGACATCAAGGGATCTGAGGTCATGGTGACGTGGCAAAGAGAAGATGAGCGGTCTAAAGAGATTACCCAAACCCATGGAGGAAAACAAATAACAAGATGAGATGTACCCAACTCGACACGAATGTAGACAAGTGCCATGTTCAAGAGCGACATACTGCCAAAATGACTACAATCCGGTTCCATTTTCCCCCACCATTTCTGGCGAGTACCCCAATTATTTTTGAAAACAAGCTTGAAGGGGATAGCATGTGCTTGCCCTGTAAGTTTGTCCTTCAGAAAAATCCAACCTAGTACATTTTACGAGCCCTAGGAAGGAGGAACTCGAGTAACTTCATTGCGATGAAGTCCGATGTCATAAGAGTTTAACGAGTCTAACAAAGGGAGAACTCAACGTCTTTTCATATTTAGAGAGTTTGAAAAGAAGGCGGAAAAGAAAAATCCAACAATCCCTTTTCGTAAATAGTCCCATAGATCCGAAAAGGTAGAAAACTATGTTTGAGAGAACCTCCTAGTCATGGTAGGCTAGGGTATTCATTTTTCGTAAATAATCTATCCCAGCCCAAAAAAGGGGTAAATGTATACTAGGTAGATATCGTTTTGCAGCCAATTTAACAAGCTCAAAACGACAAGTGACTCGGCAATCTTTTCAGTTTTAGAGAGTCAGAAAAGAGCTGAAAGGTGACTCCAGTAGTGAATTTTTCATGTTTTTACTGAGTCTGAAAAAGTATAAAATACAACTCGTCTCTTCGTCATAACCACGTGAAAAACCTGTCGCTGCACAAAAAGACGCGTGTAAAACATATTCCACGAAAATAATATGAAAATATATCGACAAATATGTTTTAAAACCTATTTAGGACTTTTAAAAGTTATAAAAGACCAACAATGGTAAAAATATTTACTTTTCACTTTTACCTCTTTGCAGAGCAACAGTGACCCATTTCTCTTGCGATCTTTAGGCGATGATTGTGAAAAATCCAGTGGACCATTCCGGATTCTGTTTGTTTCAGGTAAGAGCTGACTCCCTTTGTCATCTTTTAAGCTATATTTTATTGCATTTAGTTGTCATTTGAGATCCCTTAGGGGAGGATTGGAAAAATCTAGGGCTCCGTGGTTGGGATGAGTTTCGGGCACGGACCCGCGCCAATCGACCCTGTTTTACACAGGGGTTGCACCAGGTGGTGCGAATGTTAGCCAAACAGTCACGCCAACCGCGCAACCCAAAATCCACTTTAAATTTAAGAAAATGCAACCAATAGACTGCAAATTTTAATACCGAAGGGGGCCTACAATGTTCCTGTGATCAATTGATGTAGGTACCAAGCGAAAAAAAATGGTAATCGAGTGGAAGGAGAGAGAACACAATGAAGAGGATGAAAAAGAAATGGAAAACAGATAATGCATGAATGCCCTCAGAAATTGTGGGCTCAAAAAGTTCTTCCTGACACCGTGTCTTCAGGCCCAGCCCGAATTGCTTCAGTATCTCATCAGCATTCGGGACGAAGATCAGGAGAAGTTCGTACTTCGGGACCAAGAGCTTGAGCTCGAAGTATCTGACGTATATTTCATCACTGGACTGTCACATAGGGGTGTAGTCCCTATTCTGACTGGTACCTGGCCTTTCGGGGAAAGCATGACAATGGTAATGAACAGGGTGTGCCTAGGGGCACGAAAAGGAACAGGGAGCGGTAAAGTGGATATCCAGACCATCCCTGATCTAGCACTGAGAGTAGTGCTACAAACTATCACGCGGGCCGTGGGATCGCAGGCATCGCATGAGGCTACAAAGATGCAATTAATTCTTGCTTCAGAGTGTATGAACCCAACCATCTTCAACTGGGCTGAGGCTATAACCATGAACATAAAACAACAACTCACCAAATGTAAGAAGACCAAACTAAAGCAGTTTGGGTATGGGTCGATTCTGGTATTGTTCTTCTTGGAATGATTACCCATATTTCAGCGCCAGGAGGCTATAGTCCCAGAGCCACCACTGAGAGAGCCACGGATGGCCCGATGGGCACTGATTCCCAGAGCAAGGGGTGGCCAGCAGATGTCTTGGAGGCCAGAATTTTTTGATTGGCTTCGAAGACAGCTGATTGTCGTGGAGGATTGGGCCTACGCCAGCACAGACTTCACCGGAGACCCAAACCTCCCACTCCCAGAGGGAGAGGATTGGGATGAAGAACTTGGTAAGATTCATTTTTTATTTTTATGAGGTTTATGATTTTTTGGTATATATGCATGTTCTAACAGTTAATCTCATATGGATGCAGATGTTGGCCCAGAGCGTCCTGCTGGTATGTCTCCAATAGCGAGGCAGACTCCTCATGACTTCGATCTTTAGGGTGAGGGCATTGACGAGGAGTTAGTGCAGAAGCTGGAGGGAATCACTCGTGGGGTCCCAGATTATGCCCGTTTTGATGACGTACCTCGAGCCTACTAGAGGCACACTGTAGGAGTGCCAAGTCATATCCACCGTTTGCTGAAGTAGTTGGTATGGGCAGTGACATGCTATCATGAGCACCACACCGACTAGGCACTTAAGCTTTATTTCTGCACATTTTGGAGAGACATGTTGTCTCATGATGTAACCGAAATAAGCATATATTATTTTTTGTGGGTTTTTTTATGCACACGGCTTGTAAAAAATGATATATATATATATACATCTATTTTCTACATGGGTCTATGTACATATGATGATGTTTTTATAAATTGCGCAAAAGTCCATCTAACACAATGTTAGCTATTGCATCTGTTAATGTATTCATTCGTCTTGGTATATGTTGATAAGTAATGAAATCAAAATTTCTTTCAAGTAAAAAAATACTCAAATACAATCTTAAAATGCACGGGTTTCGAACCGAATAATGACCATTCAGTTGAAGAACAACAAGTTGTGAATCCAACTTTACAAGAAATGCGCGTATGTCGAGGTTGTCTGCCTCGGTTAATAGTTCCAAAACTGCACTATATTCAACGACATTGTTCGTAGTTGGTCCCAGAAAAATACATTGTAAGTTAATCAACTCACCAATAGGATCATAAATTACCCAGGTCGTCGAAGACAAGTTCCTGGTACTACGGGAAGCGCCATCCGCGAAACCGACATAAGGGGAAATAGACATCTGCATAGCAAACAAGACCCAATAAGCAGAAAAAGCTCACAAAGTACATCAAACCAAAGCATGCACACAAAATGAAAACAATCACCTATGTACACATATCATGTGTGAATGACTCGGGTAAATATTTTTTCAGGTACAACCCATTTCTGGGCTGCGATAAAGGACAACCTTCATAGTCAATTAGCTCATAAGCCCCATTCTATAACACATGTTTGACGATGTAGGGCCCATGTCACATGGGTTGGAATTTTCCTGCCCCCAGCTTGTCATGAGCTTGGTTGTATAGGAGAACGAGATTGCCCTCGATAAAAGAACGGGGAGAGACTGTTTGGTCAAAATGGGCTTTGACTCACTTCTTCTGCACTTCGATGACCAAGGCAGCTAAGTGACGAGTTTCATCCAATCTCTCTAAGTAGAGGAGACGTTCTTATTCAGGCGAAGTATCAGGCAGTAATTCCACATCTAATTTCAGTGAAGAGATTTCACATTCAATCGGAAGCATAGCTTCCAGACCGTATACCAACTGGAATTGGGTAAATCCGGTTGCATTCTTGATCGAGGTTCGGTAAGCCCATAGAGCTGAAAACAACATGATATGCCAGTTTGATTTGTGGATCCTGATTATTCGTTGAAGCATCATAACAAGGAATTTGTTTACAGCTTCAACTTGGCCGTTAGCTTGAGGATAATAAGGCGTTGAGTTGTCGTGACGCAGACCCAACTTAGACGTCAACTCCACCATCATATAATCCCAAAAATGAGAACCATGGTCGGTGACAATGGCTTGAGGGACACCAGACCGAGCAATAATGTGATTGAATATGAACTGTGCCGCTGTCTTACCGTCCGCAGCGAGTGTAGGCATTTCTTCGGCCCATTTCATAAAATAATCAATGATGACGATAATATAGGCATGCCCCCCGACCGAACAAGGGTTACACGTCATAAAATCTATGCCCCATTTGGAAAAAGGGCCAACGATAATGATAGGGTGTAGTGGAACAGGCGGCGCACGCATCTTGCGTTGTTAGATCTGGCACGCATGGCATTTACGTACTGCAACAATGCAATATTTAAAAATAGACGGCCAGAAATAGCTAGCACGAAGGATCTTCTATGTAGTGGCATAACTAGACATGTGACCACCACAGGTGCCACTGTGGCAGTCATTTAAAACCTTCTCTGCTTCCTCGAGGGTCAGACATCGGTGGAGTACAGAATCGACTCTGACACGATAAAGGGTGTCTCCAACAATACGATAAGGTTGCGATTGATGACGAACGCGGCGTCAGGCATCTTTCATTAGCTCAGACCTGAAAGTAGAATTTTGGAGGTACACGATGATATCACCATACCATGGATCGAGGGTGCTGATCAGGAAGAGATTTTCGTCTGGAATATCATATTCAGAGGAGGAAGGAGTAGAGTCGACGGGGAGAGAACAAATAAAATCCACACAAGTGATTTCTTAGATTTGGCAGTAGTGAACTCCAAATCAAAATCTTGGAGGATAATAATCCACTTCAAGTATTTTCCCCCCTGCAACTGCCGTGACAAAATATAAGTCATGGGGTTACAATCAGAAATCACGGTCGCCGTGCGTAAAATAATGTAATGACGAAAACGTTGGACGGCCTGGACCGCAGCCAACGCTAACTTATCGACATGTGCGTAACGTGTTTCAGGGTCGAGAAGGTTATGAGAGAGGTAGTAAACGACATGTTCGTTACCGTCATCATCATCTTGAACCAATACCATGGCGATCGTACTGAAGGCGGTAGCTAGGTAGAGGGTGAAATCATGATGGTAATTCGTAGGACGCAATAGTGGAGTGCTGAAAAGCAACGTCTTAAGTCTATCAAAAGACTGTTGAGCAATGTCATCCCAACAGAAAGGGACGTCTTGCTTTAAAATTCGTGTAAATCCTTTGGCTACTTCGGCATAGTTTGGGATGAAACGACGAAGGAAATTGGCTTTCCCTTGGAGACTCTGGAGCTGATGTAATGAGGACAGGGAGGGGAGATTGACAATAGCCTCAACCTTAAGAGGGTCAAGGCGAATTCCATCTTTAGATACGATAAACCCTAAGAGTCTATCGGAGTCGACGTAGAAGACGCATTTATGCGGATTGAGCCTAATATTGTAGCGTCTACAACGAAGAAAGATTTGACGGAGAGGTTCCTGTTGAACCCTTAGTTAAACTGAGAGGGGGGGGGTGAATCAGTTTAACACATTCATGATATTTTAAAATTTCTATTAAACCTTATTTACACCTTCTAGTAAATTTTTCTACCCAATGTTTCGAAATGCTGCATAGTATCCTTGACTTTGGCTTAAACCCCAACGCATCAACATTCGATATATATTAACATAAATAAATTCTTGTATGCTCATGGTTTCCTCATGATATATATATATATCTCCGAACCTTAGGACTAAAGTTATAACCCTTCACACTTTATATTAAATCCAAAGCTCTGTTTTAAACACATAACCGTATAATAAATCTTGGCTCCGGACCCCACCTGCAATGAATCTACACCGTCGATTGTTGTCGATATGATCTGGGCTCTTTTATTAAACTTCGGGCAAGTCCAGCGTGCGATCACCGTTCGATGGCCCCTTCCCAAATCAACGGCTCATCACAATATCGCTCGACGTCTTGGTACGAACTATAACGTGCGATGGCACACTTTAGACGGTGGTTTTGGAACTTTGCCCGATGCCACGTGTCAAGCTTTCTATGGAATCGCTCGCGAATGGGGAAAAATCGCTTGCTCCACAAAAGCGGTGCGATGTAAACCAGAAACCGCCGTCACTGTTCACTCCAAACCACGCTCACTGTTCCTCTCGATCACGGTTCCGATCCTCTCACTCCAGGTTCCATTTAACCCCATCAACGCTCTATTCGGGACTTTGCAAGGTTAAACGCTCCTTATAACCAGCTCAGCTTTCGCTCTCCCATTGAAGACTCGCCTCGATACACAGCTTCACTTCTTAGGTGAAATCACTGGTGCTTGAACTAGCTGCTCTGTTTTTGAAAGCGTCGATTCTTTTCGAATCGATGCTTCGGCTTATATATCAGTTCTCCTCACGGTACTCGAGATACCCCTCAGATATTCAACCAAATAATTCCACGATTGCAAATATCAACTAAGCCAGTTCTTCATTATAAGAAGGTCTCTGCCTGAATCTCGAACTTTTAACTTCATATGCAGAGATTCATACTCCTTATTCTGTTGCTGAAAAGGTTCTCTACTGCTCTGTTTGTAATTTATCTGTTGCTTCTGCTTCAATTCCTCTGTTTCTTCTGTTGCCTCTGCTACCTATCTGTCTCTTTTGCCTTATGGATAGTTTAGGTGCTACTCCTTTGCTAATTCCTTTTCCATCAATGACAACATTTCCAACAGTCTCCCCCTTTGGCATTGATGGCAACACATCCACCAATAATCCAATGCTTCCTCTGCCTATCTGCTTTTTCTCCCCCTTTGACATCAATGGAAAAGGGTTACTCACCTCCCCTGTAGCCTTTTCTTTAACTCTTTTATGTTGGGTGTATACTTTCCATAATCCTTTTGATCCCGAGGACCTGTTTCATGCTTTCCTTGCTAGCTGATCTCCCTCTGGAATGATATCATCATTTCTGTTCTCCCCCTAAGACTATGCTTTCTCTTTATATCAGAGAGTAGCATCTACAAATACTACCCCTAGTTTATCTCTCAAATATTGAAATGGTTCTCTAGCAAGAGGTTTGGTAAATATATCAGCTGTCTGTTCTTTTGTTGGTACATGTTCCAGTTTTACTATCTTCTGAGCCACTTTTTCTCGGAGAAAATGATACTTGATTGGGATATGTTTAGTTTTTGAGTGAAGCACAGGATTTTTAGATATACTTATAGCACTTGTATTATCACATTTGATTGAGATAGGTTCATCAATGCTTACCTTCATGTCTTGGAGAGTTTTCTTCATCCACATGACTTGTGTACAACATGATGCTGCTGCTATATATTCTGCTTCTGCTGTAGACAAAGAGATAGATGTTTGTTTCTTGCTTAACCATGCCACCAGACTTTCTCCTAGATAGAATGCTCCTCCACTTGTGATTTTCCTGTCATCCACACAGCTGGCCCAATCTGCATCTGTGTATGCTTTCAAGGTGAAGCTTTTGCCTTTAGGATACCAAAGTCCATATTGTGTTGTTCCTTTTAGATATCTGAATATTCTTTTGACTGCAAGAAGGTGATTTTGTTTAGGTGTTGCTTGATATCTAGCCACTAGTCCTACTGCTAGCATGATGTCTGATCTTGATGCAGTCAGATACAATAGACTTCCAATCATGGATCTGTATATTTTTTGATCTATATCAGCAGACCCATCATCAACACATAGCTTGCAACCTGTGGTCATGGGAGTTGACACAGGTTTGTAGTCCTCCATTTTGAACTTTTTCAGCATTTCCTTTAAGTATTTTTCCTGTGAGATGAATGTACCTGTGTTCTTTTGCTGAATTTGAAGTCCTAAATAGAAAGTGAGTTCTCCAATCACAGACATCTCAAACTCTGTTTTCATCTCATCAGCAAACCCTTTTGCTAGTTCTTCTCTGTTGCTTCCAAACATAATGTCATTAACATATACTACAACAATCAGGAGTTCATCTTCATGGGCTTTTATGTATAGATTGTTGTCTACTCCACCTCTTTTAAAGCCTTTTTTTTGAAAATACTTATCCAGTCTTGAGTACCAAGCACGAGGATCCTGTTTCAGTCCATATAGGGCCTTCTTCAGTCTGCACACATAGTCTTCTTTGTCTGTCAATGAGAAGTCTTCTGGTTGTTCCATGTAGACTTCTTCTATGTCTCCATTCAGAAATGCAGATTTTACATCCATTTGATATACTTTGAAGTTTTGGTAGCATGAAAATGCCAGGAACATTCTGATAGCTTCCATTCTGGCTACAGGGGCAAATGTTTCATCATAATCAAGTCCTTCAATTTGTGAGTATCCTTTGTAGACAAGTCTGGCTTTATTCCTGATTACCTGTCCTTCCTCATTCATTTTATTTTTGAATACCCATTTTGAGCCAATGATATTTTTCTCAATTGGTCTAGGGACTAGTTCCTAGGTATTGTTCTTTTCAATTTGGTCCAATTCTTCATTCATTGCTTTTACCCAAGACTTGTCCTTGCTGGCTTCTTCAAATTTCTTTGGCTCTATTTGTGACAGCATGGCTATGTATACCTCTTCAGTTTGTTCTGTTAGTTGCCTTCTTGTTTGGACCCCTACTCTCTTGTCTCCAATGATCTGATCTTCAGGATGGTTCTTCTGAGTATATCTTGAGGGGGCTTTAGAACTCAGCTCTGTATCTTCTGTTGTCTTGATTGTTTCCTCATCATCTTGGTTTTCTTCTTCATGGTTGTCTGATGGACTGCAACAGTCTGTATTTTGTGTATTGTTTGGAAGTTCTTCATCAAATCTCACATCAATACTTTCTACCATTTTCCGAAGGGTCTTGTTGTAGCACCTGTACCCTTTACTTTTGGAAGCATATCCTAGAAAGATCCCTTCATCTGCTCTTGCATCAATTTTTCCAATATTTTCATCATTATTCTTTATGTAGCACTTGCTGCCAAAGACTCTAAAGTGCTTGATTGATGCAGGTTTACCATGCCATAGCTCATAAGGTGTCTTGTCACTGTTAGGTCTTAAATGAGCTTTGTTTAGAATATGTACTGTTGTGTGTACAACTTCTGCCCAAAAGGTTTGAGTAATGTTACTCTCTTGCATCATAGCTCTGGCCATTTGTTGTACAGACCTGTTTTGTCTCTCTGCTACTCCATTCTGTTGAGGTGTACCTGCAATAGTAATTTGTTGCTTTATCCCATGTTCATTACATAGGTCTACAAAGTCATAATCTGTGAATTCACCTCCTCTGTCTGATCTGATGCATTTTAGTTTTCATCCAATTTGATTTTCTGCTAATTCTTTGAATATTTAAAATTTTTCCAGTGCTTCTGATTTGTTCTTAAGAAAAGCAACCCATGTCATTCTGGAGAAATCATCTATTATCAGCATGAAGTAGGATTCTCCACTTGGTGTCTTAGTTCTAGCAGGTCCACAGAGGTCCATGTGCACAAGCTGGAGTGGTCTTCTTGTTGATAGCTCATCTTTAGATTTAAAGGATGTGCGAGTCTGTTTCCCCAATTGACAAGATTTTCATATGGTATTTGAAGGCCTTTTTATTTCTGGCATATCTCTGACAGCTTTCTTCTTACTCGGTCTGATGATATGGTCGAAGCTGAGATGTCCCAATCTCCTATGCCATAACCATGACTCCTCAAGTTTGCTAAGATGGCAGGCTTCATCCTCCTCTTTCACTATGTACACATTACTCTCTGTTCGGATACCTTTGAGCAGAGTCTTTCCGGTTGTGCTTGATCTGACTTCACAATCTTGTGCTCTAAAAATAACTTCACAACCTTTGTCACACATCTGGCTGACACTCAGTAAATTTTATTTCAGCCCATCTACAAATAGTACATCTTGGGCCTTTCCTCTGCCATTGTCTATGCTGACTGAGCCTTTTCCCTTGATCTTACCTGATTTATCATTGCCAAAAGTAACATTGCCAGATTTCTTTTCATCAAGAGTTATAAACTTGCTTTTGTCTCCAGTCATGTGTTTTGATCAGCCACTGTCCAGGTACCACTGGCTTTTTAGGTCTTGAGCAGTTAGAGCCAAGTCACATTTATTTTCCTTCTTTATCCACTAGAGGCACCCTTTTGTTTGGTATCTTTTGTGAGGAGATGAACTATATCTTCTTAGAGGACATTTGGGAGGTATATGTCCAAATTGATTGCATACACAACATTTGATCATAATTTTTGTAGAATTATGAGTATGAACATAATTTATTTGATTCATAAATCTCCTTGAGGTGTTAAACATCAATCTTTGTCCATACTTTCTACACTCAATGATTTTATGACCAAATTCCTTACAATAAAAGTAGTAACCATAGAAGCTATTTGCATACCTAATGTAAGGTTGTCTCTTCCATTTGTTTTCTTGATGCAGTCTCTTCAATGTTTGCTTCTTTTGCTGGTTTGAATTACTCCTCCTTGCATGACAATATGCAGCAATGTGTCCTAGCTTGTGGCAAGCATAACAGGTCGTATTCTTCATAGGATGGAAGAATCTCCTTTGATGGTTTCCAAATTTTACATACTTAGGGGTCTTAGTATTTATTACATTCTTTGCTACTAGTGGTTTTTTCTGATCTCTGTCTTCCTTATTACAGATTTCTTCTTTTGAAGGAATTGTTTGAGCTGCTTCATCATTCTTCTTTGCTTTTACAAAAATAATCTCTCTTTCAACCTTTTCTTTTCCTTTACTTGATTCTTCTTCATAGCCTATTCTAGTCTTTACCATAGGGGATCTTTGAGCAACCAGAATTTCATTCAACTTACTAGAGCTTGTTGTTTGAGAAGAGTTTATAACCACTTTCCTTTCAACATTTTCTAATTTCTTTCTGAGACATACTACTTCTTCTTCCAACTTTTCTTGTTCTTGAGTTTTTTCTTTGATTTGCTTAAGTAACATGTCCTCTATCTTCTTGGCTTCTTCAAGCTATATTTTTAGCTGCTTAAGGACTTCTAAATTCTGTTCTTCTCATACATATTTGAGAAGAATGTCCTTTTGTTTTCTGCATTTCAGTTTGAGTCTATCAATCTATTCTAGAGCACTTCTTAACTCCCCCTCAAGGTCGACTTCACCTTCTTCTTCTTCATCTTCTAGCAGGAGACCTTCAAGTTCTTCTATGGCCATCAATAAGAATTCAGAGGTTCCTTATTCACTTGAGGATTCATCTGAATCTTCAGATGTACTACTGTCTTGTTGAGCATAGAAGGATTTTCTGCTGAACTTCTTTCCTTTCTGCCAGTTCTTTGATTTATTTTTCTCTGACTCTTGAGCCTGATTCCTTACTTTCTTGTGAGGAAACTTAGCAGAATAATGTCCCACTCTTCCACAGTTAAAGCATTTGAAGGGGAGTTTACCTTTGTATTTACCTGAGCCTCTATCCAATTTCTTGACAAACTTTGCCTCTTCTTCATCCGAGTAGGAGCATATGTCTCCCTCTTCTTATTTCTTCTTTTCTGTTTTAAAGGCTGCTTCCTTCGTACTTGGCTTCTTCTGTGGGAGCCTCATTTCATAGGCTGTTAGATTTCCAAGTAGCTGGTTCATGGTCAAGGTCTCCCAATCAGCTGTTTCTTCTATTGCAGACACCTTTGGATTAAACCTGGATGGAAGAGATCTTAGAATTTTTTGCACAATTATACTTTCTGGCATTTTTCTCCAAGAGCTTTCATATTGTTAATAATTTCTGTAGCTTTTAGGAAGAAACTGGCAATGTCTTCATCATCATTCATTTTTAAGTTTTCAAACTAGGCTCTATAGACTTGAAGTTTGGCAGTCTTTACTTTCTGGTCTCCCTCATGTATGTTTTCAAGAGTATCCCATATTTTTTTGGCAGTGTCTTTGTGCATTACTTTAATAAACTCTGCTTCACATAATCCATTCAGGATGGCATTCATGGCTTTTGCATTAGCCACAAAATCTTGTTTTGAGTCCTTTTCTGTGTCAGTTGCCTTCGGGTCATATCCTAATTCCACAACAACCCAGACTTCTATTCCTAGAGACATTATGTATGTCCTCATTCTGATTTTCCAGAAAGCATAATTTTCACCAGTGAAGAAAGGGGATTTATTGGTTGAGCATCCTTCTTTACTAGCCATCTTGGGAACCTAGGATCTCCTTTCAGTTGTTAGACTTGTACAAAGGAACCTGCTCTGATACCAATTGTTGAACCCTTAGTTAAACTGAGAGGGGGGGGGGTGAATCAGTTTAACACATTCATGATATTTTAAACTTTCTATTAAACCTTATTTACACCTTCATTTCATATCCAACTTAATATGTGAGTAATCTTAGAATGTGAGCAGCAAGTATTAATATAATATAACAACAGACTTAATATGAGAGCAGCAGGTATTAAGAAGATGATATAAATCAGATCAACACATAAACATCATGCACAGAGACACCAGATATAAGTGGAAACCCATAAAGGGAGAAAACCACATCTTATTATTGTTGTGATGCAAAGGCAAGCTCCAACTCCCTCTCACCACTGTTTTTCTGCAGGCACCAACCTACAGGAGGCTCCAACCTCAATTTTTCAAGCTACAACTTGCAAGGAAGCACCAACTCCCTTCAATTTTCTGCAGGCACCAACCTACAGGAGGCTCCAACCTCAGTCAGCTACAACTGACAGCTATCAAGCTGCAACTTGATAGGGAAGCTCCAACTTCCTCAATTTTTCAAACTGAATGTTTGTTGATTTACCTTAGATATCATCTCTGTTCTGTAGCTTCTCTTTCTTCTCTTCTTTTCTTAATCTTCTATTCCTTACACTTCTATACTCTGCCTTCTCTATATTTTCTCTCTCTAACCTCTCTTGTGCATATCAATGTGATATTATATATAGAGTTCCTCACATGACTGTTTGTATTTCATAAAGAATTTGGAATGAACAGTCATGACTCTTTGGCTTCTGTCTTCTTATTCCTTTATCCAACTCATTTTTAAAATTACAACAATATGTACAAATTTCCATGCTACAGTGGGATTTTGTCTTTTCCTTAGGATACTTGCCTTTGCATCACAAACAATATAAACAACAAAAATATTTACATTTTTAGTTACACATTTCAATATCATTCAACTCTTCTTCTGAACTTTGGCTTTACTGGATTTTGTCTTTTTCTACTGCTGTTAAGAAGTTGTTCTGCATACTCTTTGTTTACTATCATCTGCATATTTCACCTGTTCACTGCACTTTTGAATCCCTTTGCTGTACATCTCTTTAACTCTACAATTTTCGTTTACCTCTGTCAAGCCTCATGCTTCCTCTTTCTGTGTGCATATAAAATGAATACAGCAAATTTGTACTCAATCCAACTGTTGATCCGGGAAATTTCAATACTCCATTTTCTGGGCTGGCAATTTAAATAATTAAAACTTACTTGCACATAAAATCTCCTGCACTCAATTTAGTACTTAACCCAATTTTTCTTTCTATGCATATAACCATGCATCTCCAACTTTTCGGGCCTTTGCACTTATATGCTTGATTTAGAACAACTGTAATATTAGCTCACAGCATAATATACCAATATATTGTAAATTTTTCTACCCAGTGTTTCGAAATGCTGCATAGTGTCCTTGACTTTGGATTAAACCCCAACGCATCAACATTCGATATATATTAACATAAATAAATTCTTATATGTTCATGGTTTCCTCATAATATATATATATATATATCTCCGAACCTTAGGACTAAAGTTATAACCCTTCACACTTTATATTAAATCCAATGCTCTGTTTTAAACACATAACCGTATAATAAATCTTGGCTTCGGACCCCACATGCAATGAATCTACACCATCGATCGTTGTTGATATGATCTGGGCTCTTTTATTAAACTTCGGGCAAGTCCAGCATGCGATCACCGTTCAATGGCCCCTTCCCAAATCAACGACTCATCACAATATCGCTCGACGTCTTGGTACGAACTATAACGTGCGATGGCGCACTTTAGACAGTGGTTTTGGAACTTCGCCCGATGCCACGTGTCAAGATTTCTATGGAATCGCTCATGAATGGAGAAAAACCACTTGCTCCACAAAAGCGGTGCGATGTAAACCGGAAACCGCCATCACTGTTCACTCCAAACCACGCTTACTGTTCCTCTCGGTCACGGTTCCGCTCCTCTCACTCCAGGTTCCATTTAACCCCATCAACGCTCTATTCGGGACTTTGCAAGGTTAAACGCTCCTTATAACCAGCTCAACTTTTTCTCTCCCATTGAAGACTCGCCTCGATACACAGCTTCACTTCTTAGGTGAAATCTCTGGTGCTTGAAATAGCTGATCTGTTTTTTAAAGCGTCGATTCCTTTCAAATCGATGCTTCTGCTTATATATCAGTTCTCCTCACGGTACTCGAGATACCCCTCAGATATTCAACCAAATAATTCCACGACTACAAATATAAACTAAGCCAGTTCTTCATTATAAGAAGGTCTCTGCCTGAATCTCGAACGTTTAACTTCATACACAGAGATTCATACTCCTTATTCTGTTGCTGAAAAGGTTCTCTACTGCTCTGTCTGTAATTCCTCTGTTGCTTCTGCTTCAATTCCTTCGAAGCAAGAATATTGCCTACTACCTCTCTGTCTCTTTTGCCTTATGGATAGTTTAGGTGCTACTCCTTTGCTAATTCCTTTGCCATCAATGACAACATTTCCAATAGTTCCAGGTGGTCTTTCCACGCAGTTGAATGAGTCAGAAGGTCATCCAGGTATGGTTGGACAATATGCCGAATATCATGAAAAGCGTAGGACCTCGCGCGCTAGAATGTAGCCCAAGCATTCTTCAAGTCGAAGTGGAGTTTCTTATATGCGAACGTTCCCCATGGACAGATAAAAGAGGTCTTGTGTTGATCCGACGGGAGAATGTTAATCTGGTTATAGCCAGAAAAACCATCCATAAGGGAGAAGATTTCACTCCCTGCACAATCGTCAATGATCTGATCAATAAACGGGGTGGGATAGTTATCCTTAGGACAGGCCCGATTGATATCAGGATAATCAACACAAACATGAATTGTTCCCTGCTTCTTATCCACAGGAACAATATTAGAAACCCATTCAGTCAGGGGAATCGAATAAATGAAACCCACTTTAAGAAGTCTCTCAACTTCAACTTTGATAGCGGTGACTTTTCGAGGATGCATGGGACGAAGATGCTGGTGAACAGGATTCGCATTTGGGTAGGTGGGAATCTCGTGCACCATAATACTGGGGTCAATTCTAAGAATTTATTGATAAGACCAGGCGAAAACATCACGGAATTTGCGAAAGAGACTAGTGTACACTTGGACTTCCTCAGAAGAGCAAGTGACTCCCACATGGATGTTCTCGATGATCCCCAGTTTGACAGAAATGTCGATAGGCACTGTTTGAGTAATGTTACCCAAGTTACCCTCCGCAAAGACTTCATGAGTCAAAATGGGCCTCTGAAGCGGTGGAGAAGGAACTTGGGATGTGAAGTGCTCAAGACAGTTAGACATGGCCCCGAGGCAAGGCATGAATGAGGAACGATGATGCCCATCGCTCCACAGTAGATCCTTGAGAGACATGGTTTCCATGATAGCCTCGTCGGATGGAAACACTTCTTTCAAAGGATCGGGAGAATATACATCGCCGAGCCAAGGGGATTGAGAATACACATCGAGAGACATGCTCAAAGGAATAGCTTCAAGAGGGGGAGAATCAGATGCAGCTGTAAGCTCACAATAATTGATCTCGATGGGACTAAGCGGCATCGAATCTCTGAACAAATCAACCTGTTCAGGTGAAGGGGCAATCCAAGGGTCATCTGACTGAGAGACCATATTGACTTGAATGGTATTCTAGACGGAAGGGGAAAAATACCGATGAGAGTGATCCTTTGAAAAGACCCTGTTGGGAAAAAATACCGAGAGGGGGGTGAACTCGCATTTTCATCCCTCAAACATTTCTTTCATGCTCCAAAACCCATACGCTACTTTTCTGAAGCCAACTAGCGTATACACGCGGATATCCTTCATAAAACTCGTGTATACACAGAGATCTAATTATGCCATTAGTTCTTTACTTATATCATTCCATCATTCATTTATTAGATGTTCTATAAACAGTAAACATGTGCAGTAAGAACAGAATAAGCCATCACACAAAGCATCACACATGAACACCAGGATTTTTAGGTGGAAACCCAAGTCGGGAGAAAACCACCGCTGCAGTTGCTTAGCCTTCAATATTTTATTATAGAGAAAACATCTTACAACATATGTGCTGGCGCAGACTTGACCAGCACACAGGCACCCACCTGCGCTCGTTTACCAGCCTCTCCTGGAAGGGAGCTACGACCCCCTGATCTCGTTTACCACCCTCTCCTGGAAGGGAGCTACAACCCCCTGACTGAAGGCTACAACCCTCAGCACCACCTTGGACCACGTTTCATCAATTTTCACACTGGATCCAACCACTTCAATAGAACACAACTTGCAGGCCACGTTTCATCATATTTTCAGACTGGACCCTTTCAATACTTTTAAGCTCAACCATACATCACCAACAGATACTTATCAATTCAGACAACACAGTTCAGATAACAGTAATACAGCAGAACAGATCAGATGTTTCATACCCTTTGCTTCAGCAAACCCTAGTTTTCATATGTGCTTTCCTTTCTTTGATGTCGCGTATATACGCGCTTCCTTCCATATAGACCGGTGTATACTTCAGTACAAATTACAAAGCTAATTTTATTGCGCATACGCGCTTTCTCTTCAGCGAAGCCGCGTATATACGCACTTCCTCTTCGGCGAAGTAGCGTATAGATCTTCAACCATCATAGAGCAGCATACTTCTTCAGATCAGACATTCAGTTCAGATTTACCCTTTTACTTCAGACATATGTTCGCCTCATTTCAGATCTAAGCCTTTCATAAACAGATCTAGCAAATACAAGTACATTTCAGATCTAGAAATCCCGCTTCATCATTTCTTCCTAAGTGCATCATAGATTCAGATCTATCATCAAACCTTTACCCTTTCCATACAGATATACTTCACAGAGAAGTATTCATTCAAGCTCAGACATCTTGCTCCCACACTCATGATTTGCACAATGAATTTCTTCTCTTTATATAGGTTTACCCTTTTTTCAATACCATGAGCCCCTTTTTCAATACCATGAGCCAAAACAATACCATGAGCCCAAAACTACATTACTTCCGATGGTATTCCTGGACGGGGTCATTTAGGCGAATCATTACCCAATACAATGGGTCAATACCATGGTGGTTACCCCTGGTTTTGCACTTTTTGAGCGCTTTTGCCCATACGCGACTTGACACGTTCTTTCCCGCGTGCATACGCGACTTCCCCTAGACATATCCACGTATGCCTTGAGACATACTCTTTTCACCATAGATTTTGCACAAGCTGAATTCCTTTCTTCATTGTCTTCTGTACTCACTGTAGATACATCAGATTTAGTTCATCAAACCATATTCTATCAAGCACAACTTCATCCAGTAAGTTGCCATTATCTTCATCAAGAGAGTTGCCTTTCAAGGACAACATTCATCATCATATTGCTAACAAACATCATTTACCAAGTCCATCACGTCAAGAATAACTTCATCAGGTGGATTGCCATCAAGGACAACACATGTCATCAGTCGCATGTCTTCATCTTCATTCAGTGGGTTGCCATCAAGGACAACACTCTGCATCATATTTCCAACAATCTCCCCCTTTGGACTTGATGGCAACCACGATGGTGTTTGGTTACCACAACAGATAGGTACATTAAGAATACAATGACACCATGTCACTTTCTTCATTTTTGACACCATTCATTCTCTTCATTCAAACACCATGTCACTCTCCCCCTTTGACATCAAGGGCAAAGGGCGGATCAAAAACCAACATACTCTTCCCCTTTTCTCCTCATGTGGAAGAAGCGTTCTGCAGATCTGATATGTACTGAAGTGGCCAAGCTCCCCCTGAATTTATGCTGAATCTTCAAACATATTTTTCAATGAAGTACATGACTCTATGAACTTCCTATCACCAAAGACTCATACTTACATCAATTATCCATCCAAGTGGATTTACATAAGAGACTCAACTACCCAACCAAGTGGGTTTACAAATTTGACTCAGCTACCCAACCAAGTGGGTTTACAAAATTTGACTCAGCTACCCAACCAAGTGGGTTTACAAATTTGACAAGTCCTTACATGACTGAATATTACAATTTACATCATGGGTCTCCACATGACCTTTTCATCAAAAATACAAATATGACTTTTCATAATCAATACCAAGAAGACCTCAAGAGAGATCATATAACAGAACCAACATAATGCATTATACTCAGCAAAGCTAATGCTCCCCCTGAATCTGTGCAACCAAGCAATATTTCCAAATGACTAAGGCTCCCCCTTAGTTTGTGCATCCTGAAAACTTCCATCAACAAATCATCAAGGCATCTTCATCAAAACATTAGAAACAGAATTATGAGAACTGGAACACCACCAGAGATACCAAACAGTATCAGAGATACCAAACAGCACTGCAGCTGTGCTGAAGAGAGCTGACCCCAAACAGAAATTTGTCATCAATCAGACATACGCGGTTTTCTGTGCAGGAACTCGCGTATATATGCGACTTTGTTTCATGAAACCCACGTATCCAATGCCATCTTCTAAATTTATGCAGATTTGTTTTTTTGACTGGCGGAGAACACTCCCAGCTTCTGTCTTAGATACTTGAATGCTTCCCTGGGCAGAGGTTTGGTAAAGATATCAGCAACTTGTTCTTTGGAGGGAACATACTCCAACTTCACTTTTTTCTCAAACACTTGTTCACGTAAGAAGTGATACTTGATGGGAATGTGCTTGGTCTTCGAATGCATAACAAGATTCTTTGAAATACTGATGGCACTTTCCACCGGTTGTAGCATAAGCACATTAGTAACCAAGCCTTCAGATTCTTTGCAGCATCAATACAATCTTTCCAAGAGAAATTATCATACCGGAACAACATCTTCAAATATGTGTCAATCATCCATGTGGTCCAATATCACCATGATCTTTAAGATTTAACATGAAGTAACATATGTAGGGAAAAGATCTCAACCATAGTAACAAACTCTGCATGATCTATTCTTATTTCTGAATCAAATGACATCCAACTCATCCATGTGTGAGCACAAAAGATACTTATCAGCAACCAGGGCTCAAAATCTCATCATAATAAATCATGTACCAAGTCATCATCATTTGAGCATGAGTATCACAAAAACCAAAGAATAAGCAATCATATTGCCAACAATGCAATCATTAGTATTCAACCTGCTGCTCCTCCTGAACCAGTGCTCCTTCTTAACTTGTGCAACCTGAAAACGTTCATCAGCAAGTCATCAGCAACAATCTCTGCATGGGCTGCCCTTATCTCCGAATTATAGGACTTTCATCTCAACAATGAATACTCTTCATCAACAAGCAAACAGGACTCATCCACAATCTTCAACACAAGAAACCATGTATCGTATCCTCATTATTTAGAACTGAGAAACTAAGCTGAAATTGAGTCAATAATAAAGTTATTAACAGTCAGACTGATGCTCCCCTTGAACCTCTACTCCAGATCTTCAGCTATCATATAAATTCTCTTATCATCAATGCATACGCGACTGTGTCTGCTGGAACTTGCGTGTATACGTGACTTTTTTTAATAGAACCCGCGTATGGAAAGTGAAGCATAGAAATTTTTCACATTCCTTCATCTCCCCTTGAACTTGTACTTCCTGTACCTGTCTTCTTCATATCAGATGCTTTGTCAGAAATACATATAACCAGAATAATCAAATCAATCATGAGAGACATCATACATTGCTCCCCCCGTGACGATACATTACTAAATCTCATAATGTATCCCACATCATTCCCGCAGTCAATCAGAGAAGTAAGCTTCAGAAGTGGATGACTGCAGTAGGGTCAAAATTCCCTACGTTTCTGATCGGTCCTCCATCTTTTTCCAGATTTGTTTGAACTTTCTATTTGTGTGCTGGAAGTTATCCAATTTCTCATATCTGTTCAACCTGCATTATTTTTCTACATGTCCATACTTGTTACAAGAATAACATCTCATGTGACCAGAGAAATAAGCATAAGAATCATAATGAGTATTTCTAATCTTCCTTCTTTTACAATCAGTTGCTTTATGTCCATACTTTTTACATGAAAAACAATATCCCTTGAAGTTACCAGAGTACCTTTCTGAGTAGAATCTGTTTGTTTGTGGCTGAATTGTTCTGCTTCTGCAATTTGCTGCAACATGCCCATAATTATGACATTTAAAACATTCAATGTTCTTGAATGAATTCCTTTGAGAATTCATGATTGTTGGTTGATCTTTTGTTTCTTTCAACACTTCAGGTTTTGCATTGACATCCTCTGAGTTTTTTGCACTTCCTTGTGAGCTAGATTCTCCTTTAACAGTTTCATGGAAACCAAGACCAAGTTTGATAGCAGGAGACCTTTGATTACTCAGAATATTGTCCAAAATGTTAGTACTATCTTGAAGCCTCAAAAGTTTAACCTTTTCTTCTAATTTACCTTTGAGAATGTTTACCTCAACCTCCAAGGCTTGACATTGCTTCATCAAGCTTTCTTCTTTC